>JAKSZT010054487.1:53349986-53611436 GCA_026826555.1 Tolypeutes matacus
CAAACATAAACCTATTATAAGCATTAACATTTTTTCTCTTATATAGTGAAATTTATAATATGCCATGGTGGTGAACATTTTAATAAACTGAACTTCAAAGTAGAAATCAGTCACATTGTAGATGCCAAAATATCTCTGAGAGAAAGTGCCATCCCTGAAGGGTAGATACCATTGAAGGCACATGAATCAGAATAAAAGAGACTTCTGAAAACTTCTAGCATACCTCTGCAGTTTACACATTTAGAAACATTGCCAGTTTAATATTCAACTCAGTATAAATGGCTTTAACCTTGAGCCTCTGGTGTACTTGAAGATAGTTTAATTTACTGTATTAACACCAGGCCTAATGGGTATCACATTTATAAGGAGACAGTTTGACATCCTTCAAGGAGTAAGCCATTCAAAATAAAGATTTTTTTTCCAGTAGTGGAGAACAGGGCAAGCAGTTGGCATTTGTTCATTTCTTTCATTTTTTCCACATTGTGTAACAAAACACCACGCATATTGATCATTGTTCAGACAAACCCATGAGTCCTCTCCACTGCACAGAGACCCTAGAATCAGAGTAAGAAATTAATGTGAATTTACTGATTCTGAGTTTGCCAATGATTGGGCACACATGGAAGAATGCACCCAAGATATTCGTCACTCTCTAAATATTTTATTTCTGCTTCTGCTCAGGAGGACTCTTTCTTCTGATAATACCATGCAAGTCCTTACAGACATTTGTTATATAAATAATATTGTTAGTATTTTTAATTACCAGATTAAATATTACTCTTCACATTGCTTTATAACCTGATATAACCACTGTTGTACCATTAATTCATTAATAGCCTGAATTTGGTCATTAATTATTTCAAAGTTTTTTTCCAAACAAAATTCTTAATCCACTCAGCTAAAATATATGCATATGCCTAAATAATTTCAAATATAATTTTATGGGTTTCAAGGATCTATTGGAGTCCATACATATGTGGCCTTCTTTAAATTCACAACTCCAGACTTGGTAGGCAAGCGAATTTACATGCAATGGCAGTCTTGCAAATGTGAGAAGATTCTGTACCAAATTATCCTTTGTATTTCATGAAGAGAAGATTTGTCCTCAACATAACTTTTAAGTGTTTGTTGTTGTTGTTGAGGGTACTACCTGGTAAGCAAAATTTTCTTGTATAAATATATATTTCATATAATTTTGCTATATTCTAGAATACAGCCAAGAATCTAGAAAAATGAAAAACAAAGCAGATAAATTTAAATGTAGATATATTTCAGTGTAGAAATTTAGATATCAATTTAAAGAAAAGCTAAATTACATGCCACGTAAGTTTTTGTATTTCATTCGAACACTTCACTGTTAGAAGAGTCCCTCGTGTCTTCATTCAGAACCTAGGTACTCTTAATTTAAGTACAATCTATACAGAATCGGTTAATTGGTTTCCCAGCTCATATCAGATTAGAAAATGATGTGGTTTTTTGGCAGCAGACACACTAACAACAGTGAGAAGTGAGCAACAAGAAAAAAAAAGTTCCCGCAAAATAAATTTAGTGTAAGTACCAGGTCCATAAAGAGTAGAGTGGGTCACCATGATAACCCTTGAGAGAACATCTGAACAGCAACGCATGTTCCAGATGACTGTGTTCTGACCTCAGTTTGGAGGACAGGGGTGGAAAGTAAATACTTTCAATATTAGCAAGATTTCCATTAAACAAAGTTTAAGCGATGGCTTTTGGCAACCTAATACAGATCAAACAACTCAGTTACAGATGATAAGTAAATGATGTGTCATTGTCTTCTCTTTTGCCCTATTGTTTATTGCAAACTATACAAATATGTAGTACTTGAAGTGAATTGCATTGAAATTTTTCTACTATTCCAAATTTTCAGTAATTTACCTAGGTTGTTTCTATCTACTGGCGTTGCATTTATGAATATTCATGTTTATAAGGAGAAGTACACAAGCATATTGGGGATGTGTTCTTGGTTACAGAATTCTGTGTTCTTGGAACCAGAATTCCCTGGAATCTATGTCTTAGAAATATTGTTTGGATAAATTTTGCTTTCTTTTTCTGAGAGAACGGCCTTGGCTCTCTTGATTGTTGATACCTTTGATTGCTCTTACATAAACAGTAAAGACACTTGGCAACTACAGCTTTTGCCAGGGCTTCTGGGCAGAGACAGTTTAAACAGCTTCTTTCAACTCTTCTTAGGAATGGCATTGCAATGCTAGGCTAAACGTTGGTGCAAAAAAAGTAGACAATTATAAAGAAAGTACTGCCAATACAAATTATAGATACCATGCTTTCAGGGCTCTTTGGGGGAGAGTTGAATTTTTTGTGGTTCTCTCTTCAATTTTGCTTCCTTTACCCACCTTTTCTTTTTCCGGCATCTTCTCCTACCCACAGAAATCATGGTATTTGGCTTTAAAGTGCTGAAAAATGCTCCCTAATATTGGGGCAATCCAGCTAATGGACTTAGTGCAAAATAATTGATCCTGAAGACAAGGAAAGCCATCCCGATCCTATCTTTAGGCTCTTCTTAATTTCATAACAAGCGTCACAGGCAGTCAAATCCAGGCTCAGAAACAACTATTAATGCATTACTTAAATCCATCTGTCCTATAAGAACAGAAACAAAATGCTTCACAAACACACTTTTCATCCTCTTCCCTCCTTCTTACAAAGGTTAAAACATAGAGGGAGGAAGATGAGAGGTACCAAAAGAATTGACAATATAAATATCAGAGATATTTGTTAATGCAAGTATAGCAGTGCTTATTCTTATGCAATATGAAGAATCAAGCAATAAAGGGATGATGGACAATTAGTTTCATAACATAGAAATATTTTTGTTTATAACTAAAAGCCAAATAATATTTTTGTAAAAAAAAATAAAATGAGCTTTAATGATGGATGTGGAATTTTATATTTTAAAATATCAGAGAACTTCAGCACACTATATATAAATATAATTATTTTAGACTAATGAAAAATCAATGGTAAAAAGACAGAAAACAATATTCTTACTTATATTTTAGAGTATAAGAAATGGAGAAAAAGTTAAAATCTTGCTCTACTTTGTTCATTTATTCAGTAGTTACTGAGTGCCTCATGTGTTAGGTGTTGTCCTAGACATGGGGAGGAGCATAGATGTGAACTTCCTTCCCTTAGGCTCTTATATTCTAAAGTGTGGAAGCAGGTCACAAACAAACACATAAACTAAACTCAAAATACTTTCTTAAATGTTAAAAAGTGCTATGGAGAAAAAATAAGCACAGAGAAAATAAAACAGAAGGAAGGGTTGCAATTTAAAATAGGGTGGTGAGGGAAGACCTTACTGAGAAGGAGATATTTGAGAAAGTCTAAAGGAGATAAAGGTGTTGGCCAAGTTCAGTAAAGAGCAATACGGCCAGAGCAGCTGGGCAGTGTGAAGGAGGAGAGCGTTACATATGAAGTCAGAGGAACGAGCAAAGGAAATTGAGAAACAGCGGCCCATAGGGTAGGAAGGTAAAAGAGATTGTGCTGAGTGGAAGCCAAGGGAAGAAAGTGTCTCAAGGAGAAAGATGTGATCAATTGTGTTCAAATTTGCTGAAATTGCAGGAAATGGCCCTTGATTTTAGCAATGAGAATGTCTTTGGTTAAGTTAACAATATCAGTTTCCTTAGAGTTAGGGGAGGGAGGACCTGTTGGAAAGTTTGAATAGGAGATAGCAAATAGAGATACCTATTTTGCAGAGTTTTGCTTCAAATGGGAGCAGATAAATGAGAGCTGGAGGTTTTGTTTTGGTGATTTTTTTTTTTTTTTTCAAGTCGTTTGCAGGAAAGAGGACAGGGATCTAGTGTTCAAGCTGGCGGGGATTTGGCCTTCGATTGGAGCATGGTCAGCAACTCGTCCATAAGAATCTGCAGGAGCAGATTATATGGTCACAGATGCATGCAGTGGAGTAGAAGTGAAGTGGGAACTGTAGAAGTTCTTTTCTGATCATTACAGTTTCCTTAGGGAATGAGGAAGTAAGACTGAGAGAGAAGATGGGGAATTGGTGTTGGGTAGGAGATTGAATGAATGAATAAAATGTAGTATGAGTGCTAGGAAATAACTTAATATTATTGGTCACAAATTTAATATGAAATAGCATGACTGTGTGTGTGTGTTTTCCAGCTAGGTGTAGATGCAGAGTAGGTGGAAAGTTGGATTGAACCAGGAAGATATATCAGCTACCACTCAAGAGGGTAAAAGCAAGGAGGCAAAGTGAATGCTCAAAGAAGAAGATGAGGATATGGAACATTTGCTGATGATTCTCTTGCATACCAGCAGAAGGTTTTGGGGAGTTCGTGAAGGGTGGGAGAGGGGGTGTCAGTAAGAGCTATATGGTGGCAAGAAGGTCCCGGGAGTTATGGGCTTCTAGGAATTACTGATTAAAAACAGAGATAAAGTCATAATAAAATTAGTTCTGATTAATTCAGAACATGGAAAATGGTGGTGAGACTTTGAGTGGTCAGCGAGGAAGAGTGTGGGGCTGGGCAGGAGCATGGAGGATCCTGGTCCCTTCACCCTCCAACCATGATATGGAAGCAAGGGAGGGTAGTCTTACCTAAAGCACCCAGATCTCTGGGGTCCTCTTGACTCCTTTCATCGCTTCTCAATGAAACAAGCCCTGTGTGCCTTTGATTTTTAGAGTCCAGGGGCTCACAACTAATGCTTTCCCTTTAAGTTATTTTTGCTTCTACCATAAAATGAAAATGAACACATTACACATCTCTCTTTCAAGCATATATATTTAATGCACATAATCCACAAGAACACATTTCTTTTCCTTCAGCCCAAGTGTCATATGTTCATAGATTTCTTTTATCATTCTCTATTTGATTAAAAGTATATTTTCTTTCTGAAGGGAAACAACAACAACAAAAAACACCCCACAATAATAAATACTTGAATTATTACTGAAAGGGCATGTGGACTATTTTTCCCTTAACATATGAGAAAATTTTAAGTCAAATCAAGTGAACCCTGAAACCTTGAAAGCATCATATATATGCATGTTCTAGACATGCAAATGGACAAGCTGTGTAGCTGATATCCTAATATCTGTCTCACTTTCATTTCTGACTTGCCTAGAGAGCTAGGACTGGGCACATGGAGGAACGCTGGCTTCCTCTCACTCCTGGCTCTTCATCATCATTTATTTATATAACTCCCTGTGGAAGTGTAGACTCAAACCGTAGAACCATTGTGTAAAAAGTATACTTGATCCCTTCCACTATCAGACAGGCAGCACTTCTTCCCACAGGCAATCATCTTTCCAGGACCAGGAACCCACCTCCACCCTTGAATGGACAGGTCTCTTGCCTATAGTCACGTGCTCATTCAACAAATCAAATTGATTTTGTATTTTTACTAGACGCGAACATGTAATGGAGATCCAAAAAGGAATAAGTTCATTTTCACTTGGAAGTTACAGTTAGGTCAGAAAGACAGATAACTAATAAGTGTATGAGCACAAACTGAGAGAAGCCCTCTATAGGAACGGATATAATTCTCTGATGGTATATAACTGGGTAAACATATCCAGACTGTGTGTGTAGGAAGAGGTCAAGGATGTAGTTTGCTTACCAGAGGGAACAGCATGTGCAAAATGCTGGTGGCAAATGGTACATTTGAAAAATGTAAAGAAGGCCCATGCAGCTGTATAAGTACATAGCTGTATGCTGGTTCTCTCACAACTTCAATGTCAGAATTGTTTGCTCCTCTTCCTTGGCATTTCTTAGCATGGTAAATCCCAACTCTCTCGAGGATGTTGAGGGAACAACAAGGGAGATATATAAGTTACCCCTCAAGCATCCACAGAATTGTGCATCTAGCAAGTTCTAACTCATCTTTTCACATCCAGCTCGAATATGACATAGTCTCTATTGAAGATCCCTTAATTTTTAATGCCTCCTTAACTATAAACCCTTTACAAATGCTATTATAGAATTGGCTTTCTAGATTACACTCCTTTACAGAGACAGTACTGTATCATTGTTTACCCAATAGTAGGTGCTCAAAAGTGGTTATTGAATTGAATTATTTTAACATTTCAAACTCTTCATTTAAAAGCATCACACAGACATCTTGGTAATATATCCTGTTAATACATAGATTTTGAAGTTACTGAAGAATATATATCCGGTGAAAACATCTATTTTAACCATACTTAATAAGAGTAATATATAAAAGTATTTCTGAAAAAAAACTTAGCTAAAGCAAAACAAGTTAACAATGTGATCTTTAACTTATAATAAAAATTGTTATCAAGTGATAACTTCAGAAAACTATTATTTCTGGATAATCTGTCATTTGTTATGCTTAGCTTAGCTTCTGTAATTAAGAATACCTTTTAAGAAAAAAGAAAAAAGGCTTACAATTGTAAAATTATCACCAGTTTTTACCTAGCCTAATTGTGTTTTTAATGTCCAATTTCATACAAGAAAATGACAGTTCCATCCATTGAAATGGATAAACGGCCACCTAAATAACAATGGTTATTTTAAAAAGAAACTTTTAAACAAAGTATATGAAATTTTTACTGAAAATATCCTGTCTGCCATTTGGAGTCTCTGCTTAAATGATAGTCAGTGTCTTCTTAGAAGAAGGTCTTTGCATCTCATTACAAAGCAAAATTGTGGAGTTTCTAGTGTATCAGATACATTTTGACATGATTCTTGGGAATTTTACAGCTTCTTTTAAGACACAGCTGAATCATAGTAGAATGGTACAAGTCCCAGTGTATTTATGCTAGGGATATTTTGGGAAATTATGTCACTACCACTATTTGATTTTAACTGTCTAAATTTGAGTGTTTCATTTGGAATGTTAAAAATTTTTTCCATTTAGTATTCCCCATCACATAAAATACCAGATTAATAATAAATGATCATTTGAAATATGCTTGCTTTTTTGGCATGTAGGTAACTGGTCATAAATTATTGCTTATAAGAAAAGCTATGAATATATATGACAAAATAATCTGTATTTTCTTAGCAGACATGTATGGAAAAGCAGTAACTATGGATTGGAGGGTTTTGGTTTTTGTTCTTGTTTTTGGTGAATTTTGATCAGTGAGGATAACAAATTTGAAGTATGAATTCTTCATTAATAAACACTCAAATCTAAATAATAGAGTTCCCTCTGTGTAAGACTGGCACAGTTTTCAAGTGGACACAAGGAGACCATGCTTATTATTGCAGTTATCAGATATTGCCCTAAGAACAGTCCCAATTTGCCCTGCAATTCCTATAATAAAATTAAAATGTTGTGAAACAATTAGTAGATATGTAAAATAATACTATGTTCAAAACATTGTTATTTTCCTATGAAATGTATGGATGCTTGAATAAACTCAGAGCCTGTGACAGAAAAATAGATTTAAATAGCAATTACAACATTTTTTTCCTTATTTCGGTTTTATAAAGACAAGGAAATGCAACGGTTTTAATAATTAAGGATGCAGACTAATGCATTCATTTTGCAGTACTAATAAAAACTTCCTGTTATCACCTCTATTTTTAAAAATGAAGAAGGCATTTCCTTAATGCACTTCACTACTCCCCTTGCCGGCTCTGTTCAGGCTTGGAATTTGATAATAACATTTCCAAATTGTCAAAATAAAAATAGCATTAAAATTGATTTAAGTCCAACTTTCCAAATCAGTTAACCCAAAGGTTAAGTGCTACAGCACTTGACCCAAGAGAGAATTTGGTCCTCTTTTATAAGACCTGAGTGTAAAGAATAAAGACACCATTTTTCTTCTCTTTTTTAAAGAAGCCACGTGTAATGTTCTCTGAGTTAAGTTTTACCATTCATAATGAATGCAGTCTCGCCATTCAAATGCGACCATAAGTACACAGAAGATAAGAATTTAATTAAATGTAGATTAAAACCAAACAGGAAAACACACTAGCTGATAATTTTATCCCATCCTCTGGCCATATTTTTTATACTTCCTTCTTGTTCTTCTTCGGGCTATAGCTTATCAACATGCCGATAGTACCATAACTCATTACATCTGATGGTGCAGTGGAAATGTGCAGGCTCAGTGCTTGGATTTCGGAATCACTTAAAATGCAAAGCATGTAAATGGCTATGTTAAATATACTAGTGTTGTAACACTAGTGAAAAGGAAGTGATTCCGAAGAAATCCTTAAACCTCTCACAAGATCCATTAATATTGTATAGTAAGAAATGGAATTTTCAAAATGGAACCAATTCATGTATTCACAGATATATGGTATGGCTTAATATTTTAAGGTTGAGCTCCGTTAGCAGTTGGCAAGGTTGAGTGCCAATCCACTTCAATTTACTTCAGTGTAAGTAGAGTTTGGTGTAGAGGCAGTCATGTCGCATTTTAGGAGAATGCTAATTTTCATTGCTGACCATAAAGTAGTAACACAGTATATTTGTGCTTGAATGAGGCTCTTATTAATCTATAAAAAACATCCCCAAATTATTTATTATTTAATCTAAACCTATTGGAATTGTGAAGGAAGAGGCCACAAAAACACTAACAATAAAAGTCATAAAAGATTCAAAACTTTATTTATCAAGACAATTTGTATATATTATTATGGTTAACCAGTTTAATTTTTTTTCTAATCAACATTTTTGGTCATTGTAGAAAAAGGCAAGGAACAGTTATAAACAATCCTGGTCATTGCAAAGGAAGGCTGAAGACCAAGCACAGTAATTTTGAAATCCAAAAGAGGATACATCATTGGGTCTGTTAATTAAATATTAAACTAAGGTATACAATGTCAGTGCATTTGTCAACATGCAGTCTTGATTTATTAAGCACTAGTAAAGCATAACTGGATCATTTATGCATTTGCATTCTCTAAAACTAAGAGCCTTGAATATAATGTGGTTTTATTTTTATTTTATTTTATTCATTTATTTTTGTTAGCAGGTATGAATGTTGAAGGTATTGTTTTTTGAAAGGTAAATTGGCTGCTGCTTTTTTTTTTCCTGACTCACAATAATGAACTAATAAAGTGGTTTTTCCAATTAAAAGATCTCTGGAAAATGATTCAGGTTTTTGCCTCTTTGAAGTAATTTTGAAGTTCTTGATGGTTTGAAGTACTAAACTGATAGCACCACCTCCTCTGCACTAATTGCCACATGATCATTTTGCACTCATATCGATATAATATGAGGCATTGACACAGCTGCAGATTTTGCGTTTAGGAGTAAGTCAAAGGGATTAATTTCATTTCAAAGATATGAAAAATTTACCATCTAAAGAAACAGTGTTTTATGGGGTGAACCTCTATTTTCTTGCCATTAAATCACTTGGAAAAAGGAGAGTCACAGTATAGACATGAGCTAAAGTGTTGTTCACCAGCTAGACCAAAACACGTTGGCTTTGTCTAGAATTTTGGACACATTGCTGAGACATCAGTGACATTCTCTATTAATTCACTTTCCTTTGGTCCCCTTTTCCAGTATAATTTCATTTCAGTGGTGACATTAAGAAGGAGTAAAATAAAATTATAGAAAGTAAAACTGAGATGCAAAATGGCAAAACATTTTGGGATTTTGAAAAAATTCATAAATAATGTCTGCTAAACATTTTTAAACATAAAAATATTAAAAAGAAGACTTCCCGAGTAGTCTGCACACATCCGTGTAATGTGTCAAGTCTCCAAGGCCCTCTAAGAAAATGATAGGAGATTTACCAAAAACGACCATTACTCCCTGGCATGTACTAAGAGCAGAGAAAGATTTCTGTAAACTAGAAGTCTCATAAATATCCTTGTAGTTAAACACATAGGGAGAACAAAGGGAGAAAAATGTTCCTAAGAAATGTGCACTACTTCCTCCCCTCCTTCCTATCTCCCTTGGGTGCCCCTTCTTCGAGGGGCCTTTCTCCCCTGCACAACTGGCAGAATGCTCATGCCGTGTCCTGCTCATACCCTGGTTATGTGTGTCTGTTCTCCTTTCTGAGAGCCCTCCTCCACACTGTGCCAAATGACTGTTAGGTCATAACAAACACTGGTTTTTAAGATGGGCGAGAAGGCAAGAAAGGGAGAGGAGGAGGAAGGGATGAAGGGAGGGAAAGGGGAACTTAGCTACCCAAGAAAACGCTTTTTTGTTGTCTCTGGTACAATGTCAAGCTGGAAACTATGCTAGTTACAGAAAAGTTCAGAATTTGAGTATAATGAATATTTAACGGAATAAGATATAGAGGTATGAGTATGCGAGATTCTCAGGGGCCACAGCAATGAGTGTCAATAAGAGAAAACAGAGAACAAGAAATTTCTATTTGGTAACGCTTTGTCATGGGCAAAGCAAAGAGAAAAAATGGGACTAGCATTTGTTAAGCATCTACCATGTGATGGGACTTTATATGTGATTTTATTGAAATCTTAAAAAAATAACCCTATAGACTGAATTATTCACATTTTACACTTGTAGGAACAGAGTCTCATAGAGATTGAGTAACCTACCTACTATCATATAACTGATTACAGACTGGTATGCACACAGAGATCTGTCTCATTCCCAAATCTATATTTGTCTCTCTAACAAACCTTGCTGCCTTCAAAAGTGTACTTTTAGTTAATTGCATGTGCATTCTATCTGCAATGAAATTACTTTTAAGTTAATTATTCCAGAAAATACAAGGTACTATATCCTATTTGTTTTTATTTTATAAATAGTGTGTAGAATTGTGATCTACATTTTTAAATCAATATTATTCAAGGAAAATAAAATCAGTGTGGTAAAATCTTTCAGGAGATTAAAAAACAATGCATATTTCTAAGTTACGTGTTAGGAAATTATTTCTGTCTGCCATGACTTTATTGGGTTGCTTAAAAGACTAGGAATTTTACTCCATAGTAGATCGATTTTGATGATGTATCTCTGGTCGCTACCCTTTGAAATGTTTTCTTCAAGCAGAAATGGGGCAAGAGTGATGGGTGTGATTTGCTTGATTCAGAGGAACGACATTGGCAGAGCACAACCAATTTGCCCAGAGGGAAGGAAATAGGTGAAATGTATCTTAGAAGCAACTATGACCTTTTAAATGTTAATATAAGAAATACAGTTTTGGGGAAATATATGAAAAGGATTACATAAATATAGGTTTACCCTAGAACAAAGCAACTAAAAACTTCTGCCACCCAGGATATTTTAACACTACCTTTTGTCCAAGGTACACTTTGTTCTCATCAAGCCCTATAATAACAGAGTTACCAGTTCAGCATGCAGTTTTTCTTAAGGGAATACAGGGTAGATGGCCCCCATCAGATTTGGTTATTTTCTTCAAAGTATTCTTGATGTTAATCAGGTAAACCGCAGGGAAATGTGAAGAGGGAAATGTTTCCCTACCAGTAATCACACTGGGTAGACTTTAAACATTTTTACTAATGCTTAAAAGTACAAACCTGCTTTATTTGTACGTTTACAAGCTGTGTTATGGCTCCACAGGAAAACCAAAATGGATTGCAGGCATCTGCATATCCAAGAACATATTATATGTGTCTCAAATAATTAAATGAAAATAATGATAAGAGACTAGAAGTTAAAATATTATTAAAATGTGTCTGTTAATGGGTAGTTCTGGTCACCTCCACGGCAGTGGGAAAATTTGAAGTCAGATTGTAATGAATGCATGTTACAGCATTAAACAATAACACATTCTTCCCAGGAAAACTAAAATGACAGGTGTAGCCATTGATGCTTCAAGCACATACTCTGACCTCAAGACTCCCAATCTGCTACAGTCTGTGGAGCACATACTGTGGAGTCAGAATTATGCTTAGGGAAAGAATAACTGGAAAATGTAGTGTAGGAACTTCGTCTTATTTACTGCAAAATTTCAATCTCTTATTGTGATAACAGTTTTAAAATAAAATGGAAATGGGCATCTCCCTGACTGCTTACTTGCCTTCCTCATTTTCTTAAACACAAAAGGAAGCTTCTGAGCAATGGAAGCTATATTTGTGTAGCTTTTTAAATAGATGATGCTGTGATATTTGACCTTAGATAGAATGCTAAAGAAATAAAAATTGTTCTTCAGCCTAGTGTTTTTTAGTTATATTTGAAACTGGATTCTTGCTGCATTTTTTATTTAAATGGTTTACCTTAATGATCAGTGCTAGGATATTTCAGAATTATGCAAAAGAGGAAAATAAAACAAACTAGCATTAGCTGAATTCATATTTCTGAAATACATTCATTATTACATTTTTGTAGTTTTCTACAGATCATTACTTTATGCTTGATTTTGCTCATATTTCCAATTTTGTCTAATTTTCAGTCACAATTTTTACATTATAACCCACTGAAGATTTTATTTTTTTCATTTCAGTAACCATTACTTGAATCATAAAAAGACATTACTGTATTCATAATGTACTGCTCATGTGACAGTTTTTGAACTTTAATATTCTTTTCTGTAATGTGCCGGCTTAGCAGCCTATAAAAGAGACATAGTATTTGTAATGTTTCTTACCCACAGCAAATGATGTGATTCTGGGGTTTATGAAATGGCAGTAGTTTTCTAAATTTGTGATTCTTCTGTGTTCTGTCGTCAAGAACAGTTGTACATCTGCTCAACACAGACTTGAGACCATGAACTTTAATTGAGGAAAAATAATGAGGGTTCAGGGAGTACAGATATGGAGTTGGTTGCAAAAGCAGGTTCCCTGCTGCCAGATCAATGGGTTATTTACTCCTTTGTCATAAACAGTAAACAGATCGTTGTTTGTGGTGACTACACACTTATTTTAAAACCTGCGTTCCTATTTTCTCCCTCCTTGTCAACAACGAACATTTTAAATAGCGTTAGTTATGCTTTAACATAACTATATAGAATGATCACACAATACTTGTTCTGTTTGAATAATTAACCCCATCTTGTTTAAAAAAGGACACTTAAGGAGTGATTATAAGAACACACATCATATGTTATTCCAATCTTCACCTCCTCAGTTCATCTGGTTGCAGCCATAAACCCTCTATATAATATTGCCGGAATATTTTTCTGCCTCTTCTATAGACATTTGGAAGTAGAAAACCGTTTTTTCTAAATGCATAGGGAAATCTAAACTATTGCTTGTCGATAATTTTAGAATTTTCAATGGGACACCTAAGCAAGTTTGTACAAGTTTCTCAAACCACCTAAGTAGACTTTTCTCATGATATAGTTGGGGGTGGCAGTGGCATGGGGAGAGAAGCAAAGCTCACAAGGCCTTTAGGAGTGCATAAAACAAGCAAATGGGGCTTGCAGTAGGCATCTGATGTGAATTGGAATTGTCTCCAACACACCTGAGCAGAACCAACCTTGGAGGTCAGGGTCACCCAAAGGGGGCGTGCTCTTCTCTCAAGCTCCTCATTAGCAAACCAAACAAAGGGTCTGCAGGATGCCTGAAATTAGCTTCAGTTTCCACCATGACAGGTTACTTTTTGTGTTACATAATGATATGCCTGGAATTTAAATCCTAGGTTCTAGAGATAAGTGGTTTAAGATCTAATGATGGGTTTTGTGGCATGAAAGTCTAACTTTTAACACTTGTCCATTGGAGACCTTAGAAACCATACCATAAGCTTTCAACTCAAAGCCCACCCATGGAAAGTTCATCTGAATTCTCAGAAGGGTCACACAAACCTTACCTCTCAACCAAAAATGTTATACTTGAACCTGTTCTTAGGAATAGTCTTCACTTTTACTCTAAATCACTCGTACTTCATTTTGGAATTGTGATTACTACTGGCAGTCTGAATTATGTTGGAAAGAACTAACAACAGAGAAAAAATTATTTTCAAGGGAAAGAAAATTGAATTTCTAAAATATAAATGATTAAACCTAAATCCATTGCATAATCTACCTTCTAAGAACACTTAACAAAAAAAAATATTTGACAAAATATTTTCCTCTGATTCATTGGCCTTAGTGTTTAAAAGTTTGGTGAAAAAAAGTTTGTGTTTTTCTTATTGAATAACTATAACGCAATAATGCATTTTTTCTACCAAAAAGTGGTGACAAAAAATATCATTAAATGTGGAAATAAAAAGAATACTTTATTCTTTATTCATACCAAATAATTGTTACTAGTTAAAATAGATCATTTTTAAGTGTTTTGGATGGGATTTTGCACTCTTGTTTCAGCAATGGGTCTCAGCATTGTTTGCATCTCTGTTGTGCTATTTTATACTTCAAGAATACTGATGTCTAGATTTTTAATTTACGCGTACTAAATATTACTACCAAGTGTTCACTGCTAAATCTTTTTTGCTGTTTATAATTACAATAATAAATATATTTATCATGGTAAAGTTGAATTTCCCCTCAGTAATATAGGCATAAGGCACAAATGAAATCCTTTTATCTCCCCATTGAGGTGGATGAGGGTTGTTGGTTTAGAACCAATAGAATTTCCTTTGCATCCAAAATGTAAAATGGGAATTAGGGCAAATTACAATTTTGCACAATAAGAAAAGTGGTTTCTTCATTTCTATTGACAGGAGAGCTTAAGTGAAAAGATTTGAAGTAATTTAATTTAAAAGCAAATACTAGACAATATTCAACTGGCTTTATAGAGAGTTTCTTAGAAGTCTTGAAAATTAGTAGCCCCAGAAATAGAATTATTCATTCACAAATATATGCTTTATTCTAGACAGCAGGAAGTAGTAAGTCCAGGCTTTGAAGCTCTGTCATACCATGCAGAGAGGAAAAGTTCAAGATGAAGTGACATCAGTGAAAATGCTCTGAATAAAAGACATCAAGAACAAAGCTTTTGTCTAGGACCCCTGATCTCTAGAGATGAATATTGTGCCTGAATTTCTTGTTCTATGACTTGCCATTATCAATTGGATCTAATTTCTCAAAAAGAATTTAAGAAATGTGAATTGTAAGAGAAAAGTGGTAGATGACTAATTTATTTTTCTATCAATGAAGGTAAAACATGTGTTTTGTTTTGTTTTTTTCCTTTTTACTATAGATATGCCAATAGGATAACAGAAAAACAAAACCAGGGCATGGTTTGTAAGCCCAAACATGACTGTTTCAAAACTGCCCCTGACAGTAGAAGATTTAAGTAGCTACTGTTAGAAAGATTTTTGTAGTTGGAGAACAAGTCTGCCAGACCTTCATTGTGTCTACTCTCCTGCATTTTGTGATGGCCTGGGAAATTAAGAGAGAGAGAGAGAATGTGTGTGTGTGTGTGTGTGTGTTTTGTAGTAATAGTTGTAACAGCAGCAGTAGCAGTAGAGACAGGAAAGGTAAACTTTGTTTGCCCGGAGGTATATGGTTGAATTAAAATGTGGCAAAATACAGAAAGACTTTATTGCTTTCAAAATGAAACTTGATTTTCTAGGAAATAAAAATTACATAAGAAAAGCATTTGAAAGATATGATGATTTATTGACAGAGTAAAAATTTTTTATTTTCCAATTGAAGTTTTGAGCCTACATTAAAACCTTTTGGTCAAAAAATACTATTATGCAAGAAAACTAAAGCATACAGCAAGCCTTTCAAAAATGCCATTTTCAGAATACCTTCTGATGATTACTGCTCTTTTTTCTGAAAAGTTCTATAGAGAATATATTTTAATTAGCTTCCACTTGATACTACTTCATACACACTGCCCAACTGTGACCCAATGTCTGATCGTATAGAATACATTACAAAAGAACTGGTCATTTTAGTGCTTTAATATAGCTTTGCATTAATGTCAGACATCATTTAGACAAGGCATTAAGTGTTATTTTAATGACTGAAGTGTGTTGGGTAGAAGAGGCTTAATCTTTATAGGAAGACCAATTTCAATTAGCTCTAAAATATTAATTTGTTGGTACAACTATATACTCTAATGTATTTGGCTACAAAACATCTTATGAATAATACATTGCCAGAATCCACTCGTCTTATGATGTAACTAATGCTGCCTTTAAAAACAAGAGTTGCTAATTTTATAACCACAGTGATTCAGTTTAAAAAAAAAATACTTAATCATATTTAATGACTTTTTTCCCTATCCCTTCCCCCAATGTAATTTGTAAGGCTATCAATGAAATATGCAATCTCTGCTTAGTATAATATTGAATAGGTTTTAAACATGACATGGCTATCTGTCTAAAAATTTTAAGGGCTTTTTTATTTATTTGTTTACATGGTGAGTATAAGATATTCTCCCTGGAAACAATTTGTCTCACTGTGGAAAGTGTGAAAATATGAGAACAAAAATAGCTGCATACCTTAATCCTACTATTGTGTTTCTGGGAACTAAAACTGCTGCTGTTCTGCCTTTTACTCTCCTTGAATATCTCCCTGTAGCCTTATCTTTCCATTGTGCTGGCTGTTTATTGCAACATCTTGGCACTGCTTTCCGTGGCTGTGCATGTGACCCTACCTTAAGGTGAGGGAGAGTTACACAGGTAAAAACCCTGTAGCCTTTTGAAATATGCTGTTTTTCCCTGTGGCTAACCAAAAGTCTGATTGCTTCCATTGACTTCTCTGGGGCTGCCTGTACAAGGTGAAGCCTAGGTGGGCTCTAAGCTGCTTGACCACTGTACGCCAGTGTGGAGCACTTGTCTCCTGGATTGGTTAGCTTCAAAGTGACCATTGGACATCACCAAAACAGCTGGCTGACAAGTGAAAAGCTCTTCTGGTCAAAAGTTCCACACATTCTGACAAATGCCCCCAAACAGACAAAATAGGAATGATGGCTTTCATGTTTATAGGCCTAAAAATCGTGCAATATTTCCTGTAACTGTCCTAGTGACTCTCATTGTCAAATTTAGCCTGATTAATTCAGAAAAATATAAAAACTAGGTTTTAAAAATGTAAATCTTGGGCAATTTAAGACCGGGTGGGGGGGGTGAATACGGAATTTCACAACAAAGCAGAGCCACACAAATGGAGTTTTTAAACTGGGTGAAGGAGGCGTCTGTAGTAGATTCCATGCAGCAGTTGGCATTGGCAGTATTGCAAAAAGAGATGTATTCTGTTGTGCTCTGTTTGATCAAGTGCTAAACCCGTGTGATCAATAGAGAGACAGATGTCGGGTGCAGATGGCGATGCCGTGATACCTGGGGCAGCGCAGGCCTGCCAGAATGACAGAATGGGAACAGGGAAGAGCAGCAATGCAACAGAATGTGACAAATGAAATTAGGGTTTATACTAGTCAATAATTTACAGCTAATACAAAGTGACAGAATTTTTCAGTACCCAGTATATTTTACTTCCAGTAATGCTATAGCCAATAAAGGCATATTTCATGCAACATAATAAAATGAAAGCTGTGGGGAAATATCGTCCAACCATTTTTTATTATGTTACAACTTTTAAAATTGATCCCTGAGAGAATACTAATAGCATGCTAGTCTTGTTAGAGTGACGTCTAAAGGCATTTTATCTCCAAATTTATAGCTGCCCAATCACTTACTCTCACTGCATATTAGACTCATAAGTTGAAGACGGACAACACTGCAGTGACCAAAATGCCTATGTTTTGCTTAGCTTTAAAAGATAGATTATTAAAACTCACTCAGTCTGTTTATAAAATTATAAAAACAATTATCAATTTCAACCCATTAAATAAACATTTTAATTTCCTGTATTAATGGGAATGTTTAAGCAGTCACCTGTGTAATTAAAAATGAAAATCTAAGCACATATTAAAAATGTTTCCCCACATCTAGGCCAAAAGCCATAGTTAATATATTTGGAATATATTTTATGTCTATAATTCAAAATACCTTGAAGTGACAACTTCTGTGGTAATGGTTAGTGTAGCTATTAATTTCGGTTTCTGGCTTAGCTAAAGTCCCCACATTCTTGAACACACACAAATACACACTCTGTAGTCACCTGCTATTAGCCTGAAAATGGTATAGGTAGATAAGCAGGTCCGCCCTAAGCAAAACTATGAGGCAGGCTCTTTTCTTCTCATTCTACTCTCATCACCTCTGTTTCTCCTCCTGGCCTTCTGGTGGTCTGAAGCTATGCCAAGCCTGCAGAAACTGACTTCATAGAACTGCTTATCAACCTGGGACCTCTCTTCCCACCCACTTCTCCCATAGTTCAGTCACTGAGCAATGAAATCTTTATATCCTCTCCCAGAGCTTTTATAAACATAACTGAAGGAAACTCGATGATGGGATGTCCACACTCAGGGACGGAAGATGTATTGAAGAGTACAGGAATTTCTTTACTCTTTATATAGGTAGCGTAATGGGAAACAAGACCCATGACTCCCTGTGACAATGATAAATGCATATTGGTAATATGAATAGGAGATACTGCAAGCTTTCTTAGTCACCTGTTTTGTGAATATCAAAGAAGATCTGAGACCTAGTCTTTGGTCATAATAATCACTACCTTCTTTCATTGGATCAAGTGGGAACATTCACAGCCTATGGCCTCAATGAAGGGGGACAAACTCATAATGCCCACTGCAATTCTGATCATTTTTGGAGTCTTGCACTTCCAAGATAATGCTTGGCAGCTGAAAATCATACACATTCACACATCCTCTCTCTAGTCCATATGCAATAGTTCTTTTATATAAGAGCTAGCTAAATTATACCTATTATCCATAGCTATGTCAATATTCAAGAAATTATCCAAACTTAAATAGAAAACCCTTCTATAGATGAACCCAAGGCTCTAAAATGAACACTTAACAAAAGTAATATAGCAATAGTTCAACAGGCATTATGCTTTGGGGTTTGCTTTTTAAGTTCATTAGATTTTTAACAACAAAAAAAACCTTCTTTCTCCATTTTTAGGAGCTGCATTATGAAATTTTACCAATATATTAATTAAAAATCCTAGCTAAATCTTCAATAAGGGAGACTAGTTACAATGTGCATACCTTAGTTATATTAATCTACTACCTATGAAAACTGTTACAGAAGGCCAAGGCACTCATACCTCTGAGGGCTCATATGGAAAGCATGCCTCAGGTAGTTGGCATGTTATGGTATGAATGTATCATTTATTTAGGTAGACATTCACAGCTGGACCCAGAGTCATTATAAGGAACTCATTCTTGACAGTAAACGGCTTCTTGGCTTGTTTTAACTGGCATCTCTTTATTTGGACATGACATTGCCTTCCAAAGACATTTTTAAGAAGCCATTTGATAGGGACTAGTTGGAGATTAGCAAGGTTATAAGATATTTGCTGAATTCTTACCTTTATGTAGCTTCATTTCACACATAACAAGTAAGCTTAAGCTCACTGAAAACAGTTTCATTTCAAGCTCTAAAATGTCACCCGGAGTTGTCTCATAGTGGTAGTTTTCATTAGCATGGTGTCATCACCTTACCCCATCTGCCTGTTTTGGTCTTTGAATCAGAGAAATCTTAAAGTGAAAGAACCAAAGTGTCAGCAAGTCCCAACCTTTTAATTTTAAGGATGAAGAAAATGAGACCCAGAGAAATTAGATGGCTTTCCGAGTCATAGCAGCTCATAGTATATAAGAATCCAGATCTCTTGACTTTACCATGATGGTCAAAGGTAAACAGAATGCTAACAGATCTGAGTTATTTTACAAGGGCAAAAATCCACTCCAAAAATGTCAGAGCCTTACATACTCTCCGTGAGGCAGCTCAAATCTCACTTTGAGATTTCCTAAGTCTTCCCCAACTTCTATGGACACAATGATTTTGCATTCACCTCAAGTCCTGTAGTAAGTGATGCCCATATGATTCCACCTGGAACATGAATTGTCTTTTAAGGACCCTGTGTGTGTGTGTGTACATTCACTTACAAAATTAAAAACTAGATAATAATCTCCTAGAGGTGAAGCAACTTGACTTTGTTTATTAATATCTTAAACTGTAATCATGGAAGACATGGTAAAATGATGGATACATTTATGTATGAATGAATTGAGTTTTGAATTCTTTTCACTCACCATGATCCTCCCTGCTTTTATATCTTGCTAACTGATAGTTGCAGGGAGTTTCTTTAGGCTTTCTATGGCCAGGAATAATGGCAGCCCTTCATTTAATAAATATTTATTGTTTGCCTGCATGTGCTGTGTACTCTCACAGGCTTTAAGGATATGATGGTGAACCAAAAAGAGAACTTGCTTTCCAGCAATGAGACAGACACTAAGGGTTATTATCCAGGGAGAGTTCAAGAAGTATTAGAATGTTGAACAATGGAATCTGACCTGAGGTGGGAGCCCAGGAAATGCCTCCCAGGTAGATAACAATGACCGGCAGTATGAAGAGAGGATTGGCCTGGTCGACGCAAATGGCATGTCAAAGGCTCAGAACCAGAAGGAATTCTGCCCATGTGTCTCCAGCACAGGGAAAGAGGACAAAAGTAGGACAAGTAGCTGATGAGTTAGTCAGGGGCTGTATCTTGTAAGGTCTTGTTTAGATGAGTCTTTATGCAAAAAATATATTTTTAAAAATTAAAAAATGATACAGAGCGTCATGGTATTTCAGGAGTGCTGAAGTTTCTCTTAACCAGTTCTGAACTTCAAACCAGTTTTAGTTATCCTGCACTGGTCCAAGGCTTCAGTCTTATGTTACTATATTAAATCAGTAATTAACTTTGATTTATATTTAAAATAAAAGTAGACATAAGATTAAATGTGCTTCTTGTCTGAAGACTTTTGGTCCAAAATAAGTTATGCAGGAGTTGACTGGGATGGGGGGAGGGGAGAAATGACAGTGATATACCAAGGCAAGGATATATGATCTTTAATTCATGGTACATAGTTTGACATTTATTTTTCAAAATAGGCAACTGAGACTTCTTTAGGGATAGGATTACAAGATATTTTTGACCAAGGAACTAACACCTTTGAAAGGTCTTAGCCCATTGCAGATCATATTCCCAAGTAAGGTATAAACTGCAATTAAAAATAAAAGTAATAGAATATATCATTGGCTCCTGAATCACACTAGGTTGATGTGTAATAGAACTAACACTTTTGAACCCCTTCTCTGTGCTGGGCTATACAATTCTCAGAACAGTCCTGGGAAGTAAGAGGTATTACCCTATTTTACAAAGAAAGAAACTGAGGCCCAGAGAGTAAGTAGTCACCCAACGTCACATAACTAGAAAATGACCAAAACTGTAATAGAACTCACAATACAAGTTAGTCGCTTGACTGCCTTTTAACTGTGGGAAGCTATATCAGATTATCACAGCTTCACCTGAATCTGTGTCAGATGTCCTTTAAAGATAAGGACATATCTCTATGAGAGTCAAGAACATTTCATCAGCAAGAACCCAGTGAGATTTCAGTACATAGACCCTGTTGTAGCTAACAAGACTTGCCTAAACTTCCAGCATCATGAGACCGTGGAGGAGAGATCCACCACCCCTCTCTTATAAGTACCAGGCTAGCGCTTTAAGGCAACAGTCCATATTCTTTCACCCTCTAGGCTCCACTTTGCCTTGACCCCAGTGTATGCTCTATTAATATAAGTGTGAGTAGGTGGCTGAGCAAATTAATGACGAAAATTACCTCTTATTGGCCTTGAGCCTCCTACTCTGACTATGTAAGGCTGGTCCATGAATTAAGAAGTCAGGAAGTCAGCCTGACTGTGCTCTGAAAGGTATCTTGTTTCATCTTCCAAATTATTGTTCTTCTTATAAGTATATAAACCATGCTTTTAGCTATAGAGAGGTTAAGTGATATTCCATGATACTCCAAGAATGCTGATTGTGCATTTTCACTTTTGGGGCTCAGGATGCTTCTTTGGGCTCAGGATGACTTGACCCATTGGTTTGTATGAAAATATCTATTTCTTTAAGTACCCTTACAAACTTGTGTATGTGCTTCCTCCCTAAAAGATGTGTTTGTATCACAAAATGTCAAAATGTGCACGATAATGGGATGCAGTCTACTTCAAGGATTTTAACAGTACTAACATTTTGTAAAAGTTTAATGCATAGCCCACGGAAGTCCTTTTGAAAATCAATCATGCTGCGGTGTGTCGACTTGCTCATGCAAATGTACTGATAGTATTAATGCCAACATGGTGCAAGGTCTTAGACTAAAATATTTTCTCACTTTGGTAAAAATTTTAATACTCTACTGAGTGACAGACAATACACTGATTTTTTTTTTTTTTTTTAATAATGGAGATTTTGGTAGTACAGGATCCTCAGAGTTAACATAAATCCTCCACTTCAATAAAGTCAGCCACTGAAGGTCCTGATTACAGGAGGGTTCATAGCTCACTCTACTATCTATTCTCTCAAACCTTCATTTTAGTGTCACCTATATCGTGTTAAACTGGCATAACTCCTCGTGAGTGGGCACAGTGCCAATGTAACAGATGGCTCTGAGCTGGGCATGCCAAGGAACCAGTATGTGCATCAAGTTTGACTATTAGAAATGGAGTTTCCATCTAGGAGTATCGTTCATATAAATATTTTTTCACATTTATAGTTTTTATTTTAAAAATTAGTGCCCTAAACTATATTACACACACACATGCATACCCGCACACACACACACAGATATACATTCTTTCATGATTGCTTTACAAGTTTCAAAATTAAATGCTTAAACAGATTTTTTTATATAAACAAACCCAAACTAAATGGCACAGTACTGATAATATATGATATAATCTTTAACTTTTAGGTCAGTGTTTCCAATCCAGCTATGTTAAAAATTTAGAAGGCTCTTTAGTTAGTATGAATAATATTGGTCTTGTTCATTTATTTATTTAATCACATTTTTTAAATTCCTATTCAAACTTCTCTAAGTAAATGTGAGTTATAGGTAGTAAATATACATATTTATGGAAAATATATGGTAGAGAAAAAAATTAAAATACCACATCAGTTAAAACAACTTTATTTCTCCTTTTTATAGTATATATGCTTTAAAAAAACTCAATACATGGCCGGAAAAAAAATCCCAATATTTTAGAACTCTGTAGAGTTACAAATATATGTAAATCCCCAGGGTTCTGGTGTTTTGCAGGCAATACCTAGTATCTGGATTTGTGGCATATGGGATATTAGCAAGTGCATGTTTATTCCAAAAATGCAGCAGACAATAGAAATCTGCAAGCTAAACAGGGCCAATCTTCTTGGGGAATGACAGTCTGAAATCGATGATATAAATCACTCCTCAAAAGGAAACCGATGTCAACAACAGAGTAGCAAATGTAATGTGCCATCTAGGGGCAGTACCTTCTAGGATGATACCTTAACAGGTAATGTTTTTACAATCTGCACTAGTTGAAGCTTCCAAGCTTTTGCCATTCCAAGTAAAATAATTATGAGACGGTAGCAGAACATGCATTTTTGAAGTGTCTAATCCATACTCATCCCTGCACCATGTCTTTTGCATAAAGTGAGCTCATACAACAGTAATGACATTCACTATAGAGTAGGTATGAGCCCCACCCCACCCCCATATTCCAGGTGAGGAAAATTAGTCTAAGAAGTTTAAGTCAGTTGCCCAAAAGCACATAGATGCTAAATGTCCAGAGCTGGCTTTCTCAACCAGATTTGTCTGATCTGAAAGATGCCAGTTCTTTGCACTATATCATATAGTGGTCATCTCTGGTAACCTGGCAACTGGAATAAAATCAATAAACAAACTTGGTGATTATTGAGGGTTTTGTGGTTTTTCATATCCTAAAGAAGGAGGTCACAAAGGTCATCGTCCTGAGAGCAAGTGGAGCAAACTTCCCCAGCAACCAATTGGGCATGGTAGAGAAGCTTCCATTGAAGCACTAAATAAGTCATTCTTAGAAACTGAAGAGTAAACTAATTACTTTCAGGGACTGGAAATGGGAGGATACGACTGCCTGAGTAGGCTATTTTAGTGACCAAATTCTCATCCTGTTGTCTTCTTTTGAGTTCTTTTAAGATTAATTGGTGAGTATCCAGGACTTCCTTTGATCTTCTGGAACTGTGAGCCAAAGATCCAGGGAATCAACTGAAGTAACATTCATTGCCTTCTGATACTCGAGCCAAATTTTAAAATGGCAGAGTTTTGGGGATAGAGCTAGATCATGTTTTAAATTATTTTATCATGAGGAAAGTACAAATTTTGTTAAAATATTTAACAATTTAGGAAATACAGAACATACCTATACAGAAACACATTTAAAATTCATCAAAATTGAATTATCTCAAAAAATTAATTTTCAAAAACAATGTTTTGCTAAATGCATTCAGAATTTTCACAGGTGATTTTTTTCTATTTCTGTTAAAATAATATTAGATGTTTTTTTCTATTATCCTTGAAAATTCCTTTTTATTTCTGTTACCTTTTTCAATAATTCACTGACTCAACAGTAAAAAAAGAAAGCTTCCTCAGTGTTTTCTTTTTGAAGAGGAAAAAATGTCTCCCACAGATTCCAAGAACATTGTAATAAGTTAGATTGTGCTTAGGGATGTAAAAGGGGTGCTTTGTTTCATTTTTAGACCTTTGACTCTATTATAGTTCCCTTGCAAAATGAAATGTGTCTTTTTCATGATTTTTTTTTCTTTTAGTTTCATGGTACATTGCTCTACTTGATGCGATTTCAGGGTAATTTTATACAATTTTGTAAATGACTTAAGTGATGTAATACGTTGAAATACACAGTAAGGTGTTTTAAAATCTGTCATTTCCATTTGGGAAAAAAAAAAACACCAAGTATTCAATAAGCATTTGAAAAGAAGTCGAATTCAGAACCCCTAATGTGCAGAAGTAGTTCGATTTACCTGCCTCAGCCTCTCTGCCTTTCCTTCAGGCAAACATGGACTATAGCTTTCAGAATTCATAAAGACCTTTGATTTAAAACAGTTGGTACTAAGTTCCCTGTTTCATTTATAAGCAAAATTCTTACAGATTTCAGGACCAAGTGGTCAGTATACAATGTGTCACTTTAGTTCCACACTGAATGTAGTTCACTTTACGTTTTTGGCTTTGTTTTGTTTTGTTTTAACATAAACCATCTTTTCAAAGTCCCTGAATCATTGAATATGGAATTCATTATAAAAAGTCACAGTTCCTATTATTTTTGTGGTTTCATATTTCTTGATAATCTCATTAACTAGCAGTGATTTTAAGTTTATTAACATAAAAAATTACTAACATAAGCAACAATGCTAGGTTTAAACTAGTATATAAAACTGATTATTTAGAATTCAAATATCTTTTCATGTTTTTTCAGATCATTCACGTCACCATCAGTTTTTCCTTAATAAAGCTAATCTTCAGTTCTGCCTTTAGCCACAGTATGCCAATATGATTTCTATTTTGATTCACAGTAAAATTCTAACTTTTAGTATTATTCATTCTGGAGTTCCATTTGCTTTATTTAATATATTGTCCTTTGATCTCATGGAGACAAATGCATTTTACTTCTCTAATGAAACTTGTATTATAATAGCCAAAGTGCATGTTGTACCAAGTGGTAGAAGAAATCCCAAAAGGAAGCATACTGTTCTCCATCAAGGTTAAAAAAGGCAGCACAATTCAATTTTGAAAGTTATCATGCAGTTTGTCCCCAAATCCCCTATTTCATGCCATTATTTTATTTAGCATCCCAAGGCATTTTATAACTGTGACATATTTTCAAGGTTCTATGAATTATTTCTCACTAGCCAGTTAAGTTATTGTACCCTTTATTCAGTGGAAGAAATTCACTATAGGGAAAAAGAGGAGGCAGGGTGCACTCTTGGTTTTGATATTTTTGCCAAATATTTTTCTTCTCTTATTTACACTTTGGTAATTTTTGCCTTGGATTTCTGGAATTTAATTTTCATGGGACACCATGCAATTTATTCAATAATAAGTGAAATGTTAGCCAAAATCTCATTCATTGCGCTGAATGTGAAAGAAGTCAGTGGTTTAAAACTCTATTATGAGGTTTAAATGTTGTATTGATCTCCAAGACATTTATTTCCATAGTTTTATCTATTTTAAAGTAAAAGAAAGGGATTAAAGATGAAGTGAAGAACATGGAAGGGGGAAAGGGAAGTCTAACCCATAGAGAAAAACTAGGAAGATTGGGTCTGTAGTCATGACCAACACTGATTTATGAAAAGCCCTATTTTTCATTAACTATTAATGTCAGGAACTCACAGCTTTATAACAGCTTACCTATCTGTGTTTCCTCCCAAAGTTTTGGCTTGTAAATTCAATTAAATGTTGTCTGTTTAGATCAGTTTGATTCCTCATAGACAAAAGTGGTGGCAAGATGATGCTTTGCTAATGTGCCCCTTCTAGGATATCTGATGAGAAGCTTGAGCTCTCTCCTGTACACAGTGGAGAACCGCTAAAAGATTTTAATACAGGTAGGAGCAGGGCAGATTTGTGTTTTAGACATGTATTATAGCAAAGATATGGAGGAGGGACTGAAAAATACAAGTCAGGAAGTAGGGCGATTAACCATTATGAGATATTATTGATGGGATCCGAATTGAGTTAATATTACAGGAGGTAAGAAAGGGAGAGGGATTTGAAAGACATTTTGGATGTAGAATTGGTAGGATTTGGTGATTGGTTGGCTATGAAGAATGTGGACAATGAGGAATCCAATATGATTCCAGGATTTTGAGACAATAATCAGACTCATTCAGGAAGATCAATATTTCAAGCCTATAAGCCTGACCAGAAGATGAATGCTGGACCTTTATAGATTGGTAATATTGTCAGTCATCTTCTCCGACCAACTTCTTGCTTCATTGTTAAATTTGTTGCTGAAATCTGCCATCATACCAAAGCTTAGATACCAGCCTAAAGGAGCTTAGGAATAGTGGGTTTTCCTGATGGGGTGATAGTTTGAGAAATGGTCGAGTAATTATAAAATGATTGGTGATAAAAATACTAGTAAAAAAAAATTCTTATCAGACAAGCCTATACCACCACCAATAAAATTTGGCCTGTGTGGCAACAGAACAGCTATTTATAGAGATTTCAGTGCTAGGTGCAGATGCAATGATCATGAGCAAAATACATATCTGTGGTTTTAAAACACCCACTAAGCAGAGGTGTATAGTCTGGGAAACAAACAGGTGTAAAAATCTCAAACAATGTACTTCCACTTCTGTTTACAAAGCACGGTTTGATGTTACATACTGCCCTGTACGGTGACTTTAAAATTATTAAATGAGAACTATAGCCAGCAATGCATGCAAAATATTCATTCATTGATGTAAACTACAAAAAATATTGCTTTTATGCAAAGAGAATGCCATTGTGGAATTTTGAAAGGCATAGAAATAAAAGGCTCAGTATTGGAGCGATTTAAACAAACTCACTAGAATATAGTAGATGATTAAAATACAATCTATAATTACATTACACTGGTATCAGGTAAGGATAAAAGCCTATAAATACACTGGGGTCACGGTAAGCATAAAAAATGAAACAATTATTTGAATAATCTGAGATCAAGTTGCAGTAATTAAAAACGAATGTATTATTCAAATGAAGGAATTAGGTTACAACACTCGTCGTATGAAAATATTATTATGACAAGCTGAAATAAGTTGGAAATGATTTTGATTAAAAAATGGGTAAAGGAATGTAATAACTTTCACTGAGGGAAAAAAAGACAATCTGGGAATATCAAAAAAAAAAAAAAAAAAAAATGGGGGCTGCCAGATGAGAGACTAAAGGAGGTTAGCTGTTCAAATGCTTTTTGATATCTTAAACTTGCAACTATTAAGCTTCTGTTGCCATTTTATTAAACTTATTTCCAAAGTCATTTGAAGATTCCAATTTTATTCCAAAATTTAGATGGTGGCAAATAAAAAAACACTTTTTTTTTTCCTGCAAAAAATGTATACAGAACTGGAGGAGGGAGCCTATTATTATTTTAGCATTCCTTACATTTAAAAGATGAACATAATTTTGATTCACCTTATAGCAAGCATCTACTGTTTTTTTTTTTTTGTTTTTTGTTTTTTTAAGATTTATTTATTTACTTTATCCATTTTAAACCGCCCCCTTCCCCATTTGCTGTTTTGTGTCCGTTCGCTGGGCAATTCTCCGTGTCTGCTTCCTGCCATCTCTTCTCATCCTCCTCCTCCAGTCTTCACCAGGATTCGATCCTGGAGACCTCTGATGTAGGAGAGAGGTGTTCTGCTGCCTGCACCACCTTAGCTCCTGGCTTCTGGAGCTTTCGGAGCATCTCGTCTTGTCTCTCCCCTGTTACGTCATCATCCTGCTGCATGGCTCCCAGGCCCGACAGCTCAGCTGCACACAGAGCCTGGCAGCCCATGCGCCTTCTATATATATATATTTTTTTATTTTACCAGGAGGTCCCAGGGATCGAACCCAGGTCCCTCCATATGGCAGATGGATGACCAACCATTTGAGCCACATCCGTCCCCAAGCATCTACTATTAAATATGCAACTGCATATGACACTTATTTAATATCCTGCCTTAGTGAGGGAAGACACACACACATACACAAACATAAAAGTGGCCTCGCTATGCTTAAGGGTAACATTCATTTGCATTGTATTCAAAGGTTTATACATTCACCTTAGATTATCATTAGTAATAACTGCACAGTTAAATCCATGTCTATTATTTTAAAAATTACCTCCTCAATATAACATCTATACAATCAGGACCTGGGAAAGTAGAAGCATCTATTAAAGGCAGAATAATTTCTGGATTTTTTATGAAGAAATGCTTCTCAAAGTAGGCAGCATATTGCTTTACTTAGATATTTTTGCCGCTCTGTTGGATAGTTTTGTTACTAAAGCCAGAGAACATATTTTAATAATGTTTTATATAAAATACTCTCCTAAGAGTCATATAATTTAGAAATTTTAAAATCCCACTGGAATAACAAAACACAATGTACACTTAGTAATTCCTTTATACCTTGTTAGTCAATAGAAGGGACTCCTATTAGTTCTCCACAGTTTAAACTGAAATGAATAAGTATCCCTAGAATCAGGGAAACGTTTCTTTGTTGATTCACTAAGACTGTAGAACTTGAAAGTGCCATGTTAGATCCATGTTGCACATTTGAATTTCACCCCCATCATCAAGGCTCTCTCGCGAATGGATAAGGATCCTCTGTTAGTGTTTCTAATTATGAGAGTTTTCTATGTTTGTAGGCTGATGACTTGATTGTGTTCTCTTTAACTAGTTTAGAGTCTACATAACAAAGAGCTTTGGAATGGGCAGATTTGTATTCTGTCCCCACAATTTAGAATCTCTATAAATTTGGATGATTAATCTCTCTAGTGAATACAATAACACCAACCTCATAATGTTGTTCTGAGAAAAAAATGAGATACCATAGTAAGGTTTTAACAAACACTTACCAGTATTAACACAAAGTCATTAACCACAGACCATCGTATAGCACTCTTACACCAGAAGACAAGTTCCTCCCATAGGAAGAAAAACATATGCACATTTATATATCCTAGCCTATGTCAGCTTTGGCATATCACCCAACTCCTTGGACCTCCATTTTTCCTCACTCCTAGCAGGAGATCTAGCAGCCCTCCATGGTTCCCATCAGTCTTATGAGCAACACTTTAATACAGTAAGATAAAAATATGCCTAGAGATTTGCAAAAAGACCTTTCTTATTTCATTATCTTTTATTTGGAAGGATGAGGAAAAAGGCTTGGATTTCTCTCTGTAAAGATGGTTTGTCATCTCTCAGGATTTTCATGTTTTAGGTGGATTTTTTATATTGTTTCTCTTTATATCTTCTGAAAAGCAGATTTAGTCACAAAGAAAACATGGTCAATTATGAAGTACATATTACTGTATTAAAATAAAAGTAGACCTCATGCATTCTTGTTGAGCTAGATTTAGCTAGCAATTCAAGATAAAAGTCAGGGTCTACATGCATTTATTTCAGGCACCCTGCTCCTTTGAGTCACTCTCTTATTCCTCCAGGTAATTATTGGCTTCACTAGGTCATTTTCCTGGCCAAGTGTAACTTCCTACTATGGAATATTCAAAGACTCAGATAAATGTTCTTCTCCAGATTAAGAATTCTCCCTTACTCCTCCTTCCCACTCCTTTCCTCTCTTTTTTGAGAGTCCATGTTTCTAACTTTGTTGTCATTTTCCTTATGTTAGAACTTTGTTGATTTGCAAAGATGAAAATCCCATAATGAGTCTTGAACTTGAACATTTATTTTTAGGCTGCATCTTCTTTGCCTGTCTTTCCTCTTATCACTGCTTATAAAACATTACCACAGTTTGTCCTTAGCCTGACCCTACCTCTGTTGAAATCCTTTTTAAGCCTTAATTATATCCTGTCTTGACTTTTTCAGTTCCTTCTTCAGCAGTCTTCCACTCCCTAATTTTTTGGCTCTAGTGAAAATTTCAACTAGATCACTCGGGTGGATCCTTTATGTACAGGAAACAAAATGTCATAACTGTAACAGTTTATCTCCATCTTCCACTTCCATTTTATCAGTGATTATAAAAGGAGATACGTTCATCTGTTGTACCTTCCTTATCTGTGTTAAGAAAAAATCATTTTAACAAAAGATTGACTCACTGATTTCCACAATTCTACCTTAATTTTCTGTTTCCCTTTTTATTTCTATTCTAATTTTCATCAGGTTTTAGGTAGAATAGACAGCAGACTGATCTTTTAACTATCCTTGAACTAGTAAATTTAGAACTGAATGAGTAGTTCACGAAAATACTGGAAAGAATTACAGCAGAGATTTTGGAAAGAATTACGGCAGAGATTTGTAGAATTCTGACTTCCCTCAGTCATTCTCCATGTGTAAGTAATAGTGCTTCCTCACAAGTGTCCGTGGCAGAGCTCTCCCTTCAATGTAGGGCAGACTGTTCAGCACAATACCCCATGGCACAGCCGCAGACATGAACCACAAGAACAATGCACTGTTGCAATAACTGCGGAGTAGAACCTTGAACCTAAAAATGCTTTTTCAAAGAGAAAAGATTGATCTCAAGGAAAATAGGTGAATGTAAGCTCAAAGTTTATGTCCAAAACCTAGTGAAATGACAACTCATGACCAAGGTTAGCCCTACTATTAGGAATAAAATAAGTTAGCAGTAAGTATTTATGAAATGTCACTCTAGGTTTTGGTTAGCTTTTCTCTTCATAACTAAAGCCTAGAACACACTTTATTTTGTTACCTGGTTTGTAAGTTCACTTTTCCATTCTCTTGAATAATATCTTGGCTACTCTGAACTGTTTAGAAATTCAAGACCAAATGCAAAAGTAAATGCATTCTAGGCATCTGGCAAAAGCAAACATTGAGCAATCAATGGAGCAAACAAGAAAACCCCACCCAGACATAGAAGATATAAATATAAATGTGTATACCACCAATAAAGCAATGCCAACCTCCTTGAGTTTTCTCTGGGAACCCTATCTACATCACTCTTCCACATCCTGCTTTGCGCACTCCCGGCCTCTTTTAAAGCAGGTTTTAAGAATGAAGTTCATTTTTGACCTGGGCATGGGTAAATGAAGAGAAATTTGTTGACCAATAGTCATCCCATCATTCAAGTCAGTTTTTCTCATGAACTTCTTGATAAACTACACACTTGGGTGTAATATTCTTCTCTTTCCTCCCCACACTAAGCCACACACTGATTTCAGCACCCAACCTGTTGTGCACCAAGAGTGTTCTCCCTTTGTTCTTAAAGGCAGTAACAGCCCATCTTTCTATAGCCAAATGACACCGTTCTGAGAGTGTTTGTACCTATTTCAGGATAAAGACAGTATATTTTGTTGCTGATCTTACTGAAAACAATCGGTACACTCTTAAATATAACATTGACCCTTTTGTGCAAATTAATGCACAGTAAAATTTATCATTCCAAACTGCAAAGTAAAACGGAACTGAAGGCCATACAAGTCTTAGAAAAATCATTTGGCTCTGGTTTTATTGTCACGTGAACAAAAATTTGAGATTCTGCAGTTCATTCCCCAAGATGACCCGCTCATCTGCAACAGCCTTGACAGGAGGCCTCCCTGCCTTCCATGCGGCCTTTTCTAAGGCTACTGTGAAGGGCCGACCCTGAGAGAGGGATTGTCAAAGCTTTGGGCAGAGCCGTGGCTCCTTCTCTGTTTGTGGAGCTCCAATGACTTGGAGCCCCACTCCTTACTTTGAAATTATGCAACGTGCTCTTATGTTGACTGAGCACTTGTTTTTAATTTCCTGTGTTTTATTAATGCTAATATAATTTGTGAGGATTGCTAAATGTTTTTAAATGCTAATAAAATAATCTAGTAGTCATACTGTGCATGTTCTAAAAATATGTACTTGATGTAGGCCTTCCTGACAATGGTGGGATACAACATGATGCTTAGTACACAGAGTCCCATAGAGGTTTTCCAGAGCATTTCCACTCACCTCAATCGGACTTTGCCCAGAAATTCAACAATCGAAACCTTTAAAGATTAAGACTGACTGTTAAGCCAGGACTCTGACTCAGGACTTCCACTTAAGAATGAGAAAGGTTGAGAATGTACGCTAAATTAAAACCAAATGGGGAACTGCACTCTACTCATGAGAGATGACAGGGAAATGTTGGAGAAAGTGAGTGTGGAGGGATTCATCAGAATTCACTTAGGTAAAATGCCTTATGCCCTCTAATTATCATAGCATTCTGCTAGTTGCAGACACCTGATGGCAATTGGGAAATAATGTCAAAGTTCAGGACAAAGTTTTCTTCTAAACTGAAGAGTTGATGGCAGGCAGGGGAAGGGAGAAAAACAGAACATCATCACTTCAGGCAGGCTATCTGCCTGGTTAATTTTGTTTTCCATGTATAATAATCTTCACCATTCAAAGCTGTTTTTCTCCATTCAACACAATCAAATAATTCCCCATAACATTCAGAGGAAGTATATGGACAAGTGATCAGCAAATATTTGCTCAAATAGTTTTCTTATAAGAGAACTTGAGATACCTATGTTGTAAATTATAAACCCATTGAAAAATAAGATCATTGCATTTTTCATTTAAGAAAGCAAGGGGCTAATAAGCAAAGAAACAGAATTTGTTTTATTTTAAACAGAAACTTTAGATCTATTCATTTGATGAGTTTATGTAGAATTTTAGGAACCCAGGCTTCTGTTCTTTTCCTGTTTCAGGGGGGAAAACTGTTACATCTTTATCCTTTGTTATCTTGACATAGGCACGTGAGTTGAATGCAGTGCTATTTAGATGAGCATCTGAGGATAGTCTATAAATCACCACAAAGTTGTTTAGCCAATTAACAGAAATCTTGGGGGATTATAAAGCTTGGTGCAGCAACTTCACATTTAGGGTAGAATAGAATTAAATAAAGCCCATATTTTTTTCTTTTCCTGCTGAGTTCATAGAATGCACGGAGCACCATCTGCTGGTGGTTCGTTTTTCAAAACTTTATTAGCAAACTAGTCATTAGAAATTGAGACTAGGTTTTTATACACCAAAGAAAATCAAAGTGTATCCTTGTTCTATAAATACAATATTTTTCATATAAAAGTGTTTTCATATAAAACCGCTATGTGATCATTCTGAAATTTGCTTTAAGATAGAGAAACAGTAACTTTTCAAATAAAGAATGAGTTGAATTTCCATATTTTAGAATAGATCATGTTGAGAGCTTTAGATAGAGAAAAGGTAATAAATTTCTTTGGTTTCACTAAATTCAATCATGATGTGAAAAATCCATTTGGTACAACCCTACCCCAAAAACAACAAAACCACTACCCTTTCTTTGTGTGGATCTGGAAACAGTTGAGCAGTATGGAAGTTTAGTATTAGCCATCTTCGCACATTAAATTATAAGTGAAATTATGTCATAGTTTTTTGTTAATTTTTGTTAAAGAAAAAAAAAAAAAAACAATATGTTAACATATTCAAATTTGCTTACTCTTACTCCATATCTTATTTTTTAATTTTAAAAATCTCCATGATTAAAGAATCTCAAAGTTTGGAAAAGGTAGGATAAAAGGGAAAACATAGTGCTTCTAGAAAGAATTATATCTGACACAATTAGTATCTATGAAGATTCTTATGATATTTAAAATCTATGTAAAACTTTTGTTCTAATATTTTATGTATCTGAACTTAAAAGAACATGGTAGCATCCGTTTTTGCCTGCATTTCAGTTTCTCCATAACCCATGCAGAAAATTCGACCCCATTGTTCTCCATTAACTTTCTTCTCCAGACCAGACACAATAAGAAACAAGTGCATGAGTGTCCATTACTAATTAATAACTGCAGTTGTTATTATTATTATTTCTGTTGTAATTAACATTAGATTTTAAAGAAAAATAATTGTGTATGGAAAAGTCCTTAGGAAAACAAACAAAATTCAACCATTAATTGAAATTATATGTTATAATAAGAAAACTTGACACAAATTGTTGCCTGAGAATTTGAGCCTTAACCATAATTGTTCATTGTTCATCATAATACATAGTCAGCCTATAGTCTCCCTTCACTATAATTTCGAGCTCTTATGGAGGATAACATGTTTTCTGAAAAAGAGATAACTTAAAAAAGGAACATACTGTGGGCAGCAAAGGAATATGAGAAAAATAATATATAAATATATATCTTAATTTGAACATCAGGGCAGTGTGTATGTTTAACAGTGTGTGTTTTTAAAATAAATAGTATATTTTGTGGGTATAAAGTTAGGATAAATATACTTAGTAAATATATTAAAACTTAATAAACTTTGTGAAGGCATAGAATTATGTTGGCTATTGGGAGAGAAGTTTCCAGAAAATCAAAATGCCAAGGGATTTAACCCCTTTGCCTAGTTTCTTCCTTCTGTAGATGCATCTGGTGAGTACTCAGAGGGCAGGATTTCTTCTAAGAACAGGGAGTTTCTGACCATTGAACCTACTGAGGTTGAAACCTACCTTCTGAAAGGAGAATTTGGTCAGAGGACTGCAAATGCTTGGAGGGGAAAGAAAATGGAAGCCGCCCATCTGTGGGGCAGACTAAGCATTGCAGACACAAGGCTGTGCCAGGTGCTTGGCACTTCCACTCCTCAGACTCCAGCATCCCACCTTAGGCGTCTATACTTTTAAACGGACTCCTTGGAAACATTTAATGAACCTCTTAGGAAAAAAAAAAAAAGAAAGAAAGAAAATAATACAAAACAAAAAAGAATAAGAGAAATGAATAAGTTGAAAAAGGAATAGAGAGGTTCATTTCCAGCCTGGTGCTTGCGGCTTTCGTCAGGATACTGCAGTGGATATTTCACAGAGCAGTGGAAAGAGTAAAGACAGAAATTAAAAACAGCCTCCTGTGATCAACTTGGATAATTTATTCCTCTGCAGAGCAGAAGGCACAGTGTTTCATTTTTCCCCCTCCCCTCTTCTTTTTCCCTCCACCTAATTTCTGAGCATTCCCAGGCTAGTCAAGAATGAAAATTAAGCATACCCAACACTCGGGTCATAATGAAAGTGTGGATTGCACGCAGATTATTCATAAGCTTGCAAGTCATGTATTTTTGTGGAGATTTCCTCCCTTCTGCTCCTGATTGCTGATGAAGAATGGTATTTTAATAGGCAGATGGTAAAGACAATTACAGTTAGGGGCTCAGCTGGGAGTTACTTCAGTTTATTGCAAATTATTAGTTGATAAATGCTTTTGTTTACAAGCACAGTCTTAAGCAGCTTTATAATCAGTTTATCAGACACAGGCAAAATTTTGACAGCTCGCCTTTGGGGTATAATGTCACCCCTTGGCTGGTCATTTAAAATCGTGATGACCAGGCAGCCAGACAATCAGACGGGCTACTTCAGTGCATCATTGCAAGCTTCTGCAGAGCCCTGGTGCAGCACGCCTTGTAAGGACCAGAGCAAAAAAACCCAGAAATGCTGAAAAGAATCGTGAGCAGGCCTTTTCTGTTTGAAATCCCCTAAAAACACAGTACCTATATTCCTGAGTCTTAAGACCTCCAACACATCAGTTTAGAAGGCATAATCTTCTTGGTTTGTTTTTCCAGGCAGCTCTAAATACCTTTTAATTCGGGGGTCAAAACTTTCTGCACTGCACTTCAGCAGAAATCTAGAACTGACCACAACGATACTGTTTACTTTTCAGGAATGGATTTTGGGTGCTTTGTAGAAAGGAAGGAAAGTATCTCAATGAAACATTTTTCTTACAGGAAAAAAAAATTGGTTATATGGAGGGAATATAAACTGGAAGCCAGAACACTTAGTAGGGATCTATTACAAGCTTTGGCTGCTGATGGTGTCTCAGAGAGTTGAGGAGCTTAGGAAACATGCTCGTTTAACCAGTTGCCTTCAATTTCCTTGTCTATAAAATGGGAGGATAATATTTCCTATTTGTCACATACCTACTTTCTTTAGATTAATGAGGGTGTTTCATGTTTCTTTGTCTCTGAGTTCTACTCTAACCAACATTATCTGTGAAACTTATGCCAAATAACAGAACATATATGGTATTTGAGATGACAAAGTCACAGATGCTACATTATACTCATTTCCAAAATAACGTGCAGAAAGAGGATGCTGCAGTTTAGTATATTTACAATATAATTTCAAACCTTTCTAGCTTTTTTGCACACAGTTTATATCCTGAGGTATTTAAAGATGTATACGTGAAAGGATTCTCTTCCTTATAAGACTATCCATAATTTATGTTTATGTACTATTACTTTTCACTCTAAGAAAAGTAACTTTTGTGTGCTTAGTCAAAGCAAAGATATTCAATTATATATTACATATAATAGCTCCTATAAGTCATTTTAGTTTGTAACTACTGACTATTAATCTCTATATTTTTATTTCCTGGAATTTGAGGAAGTTTTATTGAGCGAATAGAAAACTAACTAATAAGAAGTCAGATTTCATAGCTGGAATTATATACAACTTATCCTCTAAAATATTGACATAATACAGTCAGATCTTTGAATATATGATACCACCTAATACATTTAAAATTATATACAACATAAAAACAATCTTTTCTTCATCTCAGAAATATGTTGTTTATTCATCTCCCTTCCTCCTCCTTTTTATCTTTCTAATTATGTCTCAGTTTCTCAATTAAGATTCTAAAGTCATCAGAATAGAATAAACTTCATTTAAACTGACTATATGGTTTAGTAAAGTTTGTCATTTTAAAGATCCTTTGGCATAACTTTGCTTAAAAACAATTGGGAGAATACCAAGATGTAGTTTTTATCCGAACTACAGCATCCAACAAGCAGTATTTAGTTCCCAATTTTACAGTCCTTAAGCATTTAAATGTTCTATGGACATCAGAGAAAGGCTACCTACAGAAGAGTTGAATGAAAGCCTTGTTATCTGAAATTATAAATTGGGTTTTAACATAAAAGCGTAAAAAGTTTTGTTTTCTATGATAAAGTTAATAAAGGATAAAGAATACATTTGGCAAGTAGTTCTGTCATGTGTCCATCCCTCTTGATAGGAAAAGGCAAAGCAAAAAAATCTGTCCTCTCCTTTGGCTCAGATATCAAAGGCACACCCCAGAGTTGCTGGACAAGTCTGACTTTTTCCCTGCTCCCAGGAACTGTTAGGATGTTCTATAAAAAGACATCAGAAATGCCAGCATGGAAAAGTTGAATACCCCACATTGCCTATATCATAAGAATGAAAAATGTTAAAGATTATTTAAAAACAAGAGAGACATTTGCAAAATGCTTTTGATTTATTGCTCTGTATCGTACAGATCTTTATCAATTATTCTATTTTATTCAGAAACTATTGTAAACTATGAGTTGGCATGTTGCTGCATACGGAAAAGAGGCATTAATCAACTCAAATAAACAAGTGCATATATCTATTTAACAACTATGAAGTAGTTAATACATTTTTAAGCAATTTTATTATAGAAAGAATGTCTAAAAAGAGTAGTGCTTAATTATCTGGACTCCTCTGTGCTGGGCTCCCTTTTGATTGTATTAATGAAGCAGCTGGCCCATTGTTTCCCTTTAATTCCTCTATTGTTTTAAGACTATGTCACAGCTCTTTATTCTTTTATCAGGTGCTGTGCAGGAGGATCCGCACAATACCTCATATTCCTACTGTATTTGCCAATGCACAAAGAAACCTCCAAAGCGGTTTTCAAGGAAGGGGCACACATAATTTATAAGTCCTATTCCTTGCACTACTCCACTGTCAAGAATTTCAACAGTATTGGATTTGAATTCATTATAAAATTTGTATTAAACAATGTGGCTACGTATAGATATATATGCTGTGTTAATGGCTAAACCCTGAGATCTAGGCAGTAACACATGTGATGTCGAAATGGGGCCATTATTTAGCTTTTAGGGAACTATTCTGACCAATTGCTTCTCAGGTAGGAAAAAATATAAACTTCAGAAGCAGGCATCACATTGGGTTTCGGATTATTTAGTAAAACTAAAGAAAAGATAATGGCCAAACAAATAAATATCCTATTTCCTCCACCTCCAGAAACGTGTGTGTGCGCAGTGTGGTCACGTACATGTTAAACGGCCCATTTATTCCTCCAGGGAGAGGTATCATAGCTTACTCCATAGTCCAATATGTAATCTTTATTAACTAAAGGCCTGGCCATCAACTGACCATCTTTTTGATCATATGTGTGAAAGGGAAAGACTTACATTAGTGCAAAAGTATCAGTATATATCTTAAGAAATAAAAAATGCCAAAACAATTTAGTATATTGTATAACATATTTCTATGCCAGAGCTATTTAAAAATGGTGGTTTATTTATATATAATTACATTTCCTCCAAATTTATATGAAAACCACAAATTATCCATGGTAAAACAATCTCGAGGGTCTAATTCACATAGGCATTTCTCTTTTTTACACATGCAAGGTACAAAACTTTTTTTCTTTGTTGTTGTTTTCCTCCTATCAAATACCTGCATTCTGGAGGTGGTTTTATTGATTTTTTTCCTGAAATTCCCGGTTGAAGAGAAGTAATACTTAATGACTTAATGCTATGTAGTGAAAGTTACTAGCTTCAACTTTTAAAGTATCCTTAGAAAAGCCATTAGAATATTAGTATTGAAAACTACCATTTCCTTTTGTATTTTTAGGTGAGCCTATGTGGGTTGCTTTGGGGGTTTTTGTAGCTTAAAATAAAGTTTCTCACTCATATCCCTATCTATTTGCTTGAGGCTCCTTATCCTTCTACATATTGAGGCAGAGTAATACCAAATCTAAATTTGATTTAATTGGTTCAATTTGCTATTTATTTTTATGCTAAGTTTAGGTCTGTATCTTGATGAGCCCAGACATAGTTGTGCTTGAGGTTTACAGTTTCACATTGCTTGCATTTCCTTATTTTTACAAAGCAGGCGTCTACCAGTCACACAGATAAATTAGAAAGGAATATGTATAGGCATAACACATGGGAAAGATTTCTTAGCATGCTATGTAATTATTAACCTGATTTTTTTTTTTACCATTGTAAGAAGCCATGAATTGCAGATAGCATGGACGAAGCTAAATGCTTTTATACTGGATAAGTTTTGCTTATACAGAACTCTATAGGTATGGTCGAACAATATAATTGAAGCTTTGTCAGCTCTGTAACCTAGCAACAGATAATACTGTTAGGTTACTGAATTGCTCCTGGTTGACAAGTAGGAGTATTTTTGTGTTTATCATGTTTGCTAATGATGGGATCCTTTCCAAAAGGCTTGTCTTAATCTTAATTAGAGTTTATCAGCAGAGGTCTGCATGACATTGTACAGACACTGATTTCATAAATAATAAAAAGTGCAAGTGAAAAATTGGGCAGGATGGGGGGATAGTTAAGGCCACTGCCTCTAGTAAGAAGAGCATGAGTTCCAAAATATAATCAAATTTGAACTGTGATTTTATTCTTTATTCTCCAAACTTGTAGTATACTTCACTGCAGTTTTGACAGCAATTATGAGAAAAATTTATGAGCTTCCTGTTAGGAACTGTATCTTTTTGTACAAGAACCTTGATCAAAAACATTTCTTAGAACAGCAACTACATTTTCAAGAATGCCAAGGCCTTGGTAGTTATCACTTTCTATGGAAATTTGACTTTTTGTCCTTTATTTTGTGGAGTGGGGTGTAGGTGAGGAGACTGGGGAGAGTGTGTTTGCAGCATAAGAGGCAGACAAAGAATCCTAAAATAACCTTTCTATTTGGTGGAAGAGAGGAAGGTATCAGATAGCTGCTTCAGTGCCTGATGTCATTTGATAAAGATTCCGTGCCCACGAAGTAGGAATGTGATTTTTCACTCTGGTTTGCACAATATGATAGTGCTACAGTTTTGTTTGTTTTTTTTTTTCCTTGGATGCAATATTATTGATCATGCCCAATCATAATTTACATATTTTTTAAGTAATCAGGAATTAAACACTGAAAAAACAAAATAATGTTTTAAAATTTACCAAGTTCCTAATTGGCTTATTTGGTTGAAAGATGATGTTGAGTCACTACAGCCTTTCTTTACCTCTCTTTCCTGATCATTTCATTCATTGCCACATTCTTCAAATATCAAGAGGAAAGGGGGGGATTCAAAGCTATTTTCAGGTGTCTGAATTTCTGATTTTTTGAGTTTCAAAATGGACAGCCCTCTCCTGAATTGCCTGAATACTTCTAAGAAGCATTTTATTACCAAGAGACTTTTGTGTTTATAGATCCTGTTTTAGTTTCCTAGCTGATAAAAGAAATATCTTACGATGGGTTGGCCTGAACAACAGAAATTTATTGGTTCATGATTTTGAGGCCAGGAGAAGTCCAAATTTGAGGTATCAGCAAGATGATGCTTTCTCCCAGAAGACTGTGGCATTCTGGGAATGGCTGCTGGCAATCCTTTGTCCTTGACTTTTCTGTCACACGGTAGTGCTCATGGTAGCGTTCTCTCTTTTCCCTTTCTGGTTCTGTTGACTTCAGCATCTGGCTGCTCCCCGTGGCTTCTCTCTGACTTTCACTCTGCTTATAAAGGACTTCAGTAATCCAGGTTAAAGCCCAACCTCAGTCAGTTGGACTACACTTTACTGAAGTAATGTCTTGAAGAGGTCTTATTTACAATGGATCCACACCCACCAGAAGGTGGACCAAGACCAAGAAATGTTCAAACTGGGGTACACAATTCAATACACCACAGTCCTCACTCATTCTACTCTCGAAAAACTATATTTTCCCCTACGTCAGTGATTCATAGCCCTAGAGGCACATTAAACCCTCTGGAGAGCTAAAAAATACTGATGACAAACATCACTCCCAGAGAATTCCATTTAATTCATCTGGGGCAGGACTCAGAAATCACTGTTAATTAAAAGCTGGCCAGGTAAATCTATTGTATAGTCAAGATTGCCAGCTATGGTTATGTTGAATTTTGATGTCCCTTTTAGTGTTCAGCTCAACTTACAATTTAAATGGGAAACTGGGTAAATACTATGTTTTTATTTCATATTAGAAATGAATTTAATATTAGCAAAATGCTTAGAGCACTGCCTGGCACATAGTATTTTGTAAATATTAGCTATTACTATTATTTATTAGCTAAGTTAGAAGATAACGTGGTTGCTGATGTGGCTCAGTGGTTGAGTGCGAACTTCACACGTATGAGGTCCTACATTCAATCCCCGGCCCTGGTACCTCAAAAAAAAAAAAAAAAAAAAAAAAAAAAGATAACCTGCAGTCACTTCCACATCACAAATATAGACATATTTCTTCAGCTTGTAGCTATGCATTTAACAGCTCTATATCATCGCTGTATAATCTAGTTGACACTGTTTCATAAAGTGAACCACCACCTTATTTCTGCTTCAGAGAAATAACTGCTAATTATTCAAACTGAGTAATCAAGGTAAGGTACAATGTAGTTATATAGTGAACACCAGATGGTGCTGTGCCTTGGACACCTGGTTTTCATTGAGAATCTAGAGCCAAACTGCCTTTTTCAAGTCCCACCTCGTATATCTCCCTCTCTTCCTCCAATTCCCCTCTAGCTGTGTGACCTTGAATGACTTAATTATACTTCCAGCTTCATTATCTCACAGTAAAATGGGAATAAATAAAAGACACCTCACTGATTCTTTGGGAGAAGTCAATAAGATAATGCATGCAAAACACTTAGCATAGTGCCAGTGCATAGCCCATAATATCCACTAAATAAATGTGTGATTATTGCTATCTTTAGCACATTGGTAATAGAAGCATATAGTGTTGTTCACAATTGAATGATGATGATTTAGATGGTATCTAGACATGGCAGACTGAATTATGTACCCCCAAACAACATCTTAATCCATTCCTATGAGTGTGAACCCATTGTAAATAAGATCTCTTCAAGATGTTACAGTTAAATCATGGCCAACTGAATCAGGCTCGGCTTTAATCCAGATTAATGGAGTCCTTTTTAAATGAAATTCAGACAGAAAAAAAAAAAGTCATGTGGATAAACAGAAGTTGAAAGTCAACAGAACCTGGAAGAGAAGGAAGATACCGCCATGTGCACTGCCCTGTGACAGAAAAACCAAGAACCAAAGATCTCAGCAGCCAGCCCCAGAATACCACAGGCTTCTGGGAGAAAGCATTACCTCACTGATGCCTTGATTTTGCACTTCTCCTTGCCTCAAAACTGTGAGCCAAAGAATTGTTTAAGCCAACCCATTATATGGTATTTGTTTTCACATCTAGGAAACTAAAATACTAGTCTAAGGCAATGCAATTTTCCAAGATCACACAGTGACAAATGATCAACTCAGGACAAGAACCAAAGTTGCTTGCCCACAAGTCAATATCATCTTTGCATTGGAGACAAGTAAATTTTCAGTGTTTTCAAATACCATCTGTTTTTGTTTTTAATGTGTCTTCCTTTAAAGCAAAATCATTTGCCCTTGAATGGCTGTGCAAAGAAAGTAGAGTTTTATTAATCATGTAATATTTTGCCATATATGTGCCTAACAGCTCTACATAATTCTACTTGCTTTCATATTAATACACCATTAGTGTGGGTTAATATATTGAAATTTGACTTGATTTAAATCTGGGGACATCAAGCATAACCATACATGAAAGCCTCAGAAAACATCCATTTAGATTCCTTAAATTTCATATCCAGAAAAGCTTGACAAGAACAATGCTGCTAAATTCCACTGATACTCGAAACATAGGCAGACACCCAAATCAACAATGTGACCAGGAACTAAATCACTCTAAATGTTCAGATCTACAAAGGCATCCAAAAGTCACTCACATGAAAATAATGTGGCCAAATAATGGAAGCTCTCTCTCAGTAGCAACTTCTTGCCACTATAAAATGACCATCCAGTAACAGTTTGTTAAATAGCTTCACTAGGAAAATGGGAAGGGGGAAGACCTTGCCCTTTTATAAAATCATCTCATACCAAGATTTATAAAAATTATTTTTCTATCCTTAGCTATGACTAAAAATATTGGTATACAAATATTCTAGGCTCACATGGATGTTTTTAAATTTTTTAAAAATGGTACTCTTATTTTAAAGCCAAATACTATACACTGTGGTTTGATTGACTTGAACGTGAGTTCAGCCAGTCAGTGCAAGACAGCAGAATAGCTCATTATCAGCATAACATAGCATTTTCATGCACAAATATTGCTTCTCTTTTTATTCATTTTTTTTAATTTACTGAAGCATATCATTCATACATGATCACACATAAACAATAAGTATATAGTAAAAGTTGTGAACTTACAAAACAAACACGCGTAATATCATGCAGAGCTCCCATACATCACCCCACCACAAATTGTAACAAATTATGTAAGATCATTGTCAAAGTATTACTATCTATAGTCTGTACCTTACATTTGGTGTATTTTCCCCAACCCACACTATTTGTTGTTGTTGTTCATAAACCATATATTTTATCTAAAGTGTACAATCACCAAGTTGTGCATTCATCACTTCAATCAATATTAGAGCATTTTTATTACCTAAGAAAAAAACAACAAAAAACAAACCACTGTCATACCCATATGTTAGCACTACTAATTACAAATTCTATGATGTGCTTTCACCATTTATATTCATTTCCACATATTTACAAACAACTTTTTACTAATACTGCACAGATAAACCTGTTTTCCATTCTCTAACCACATTCTTTTCTCTGGTAACTTATATTCTAGCTATTAACTCCATGAATTTGCTCATAATATTTAATTCATAGTAGCAAAGTCATACAATATTTGTCCTTTTGTGCCTGGCTTGCTTCACTCAACATAATGTCCTCCAGGTTCATCCATATTGTCATATGCTTCATGACTTTATTTCTTCTTACAGCTGAATAATATTCCACTGTGTGTATATACCACAGTTTATCCTTCTTCAATTGATATACACCTGAGATGTTTCCATCTTTTGGCAGTTGTGAATAATGTCCCTATGAACATCAGTGTGCAGATGTCTGTTTGTGTTACTGCTCTCAGTTCTTCTGGGTATATACCTCATAGTGGTATTGCTGGGTCACATGGTAGATCTATATCTAACTTCCTTAGGAACCACCAAACAGACTTTGACAGTGGCTGTACCATTCTACATTCCCACCAGTAGAGATTAAGCCTTCATATCTCTCCACATCCTCTCCAACACTTGTGGTTTTCTGTTTTGGTAATAGTGGTCATTCTAGTAGGTGTGAAGTGATAGCTTGTAGTTTTGATTTGCATTTCCCTAATCGCTAGTAATGCTGAGCATTCTTCCATGTGTTTTTCACCGTTCATATGTCTTCTTTAAAAAAATGTCTATTCAGGTCTTTTGCCCATTTTTTAATCAGGTATTTGTCTTTTTATTGTTGAGTTGCAGGATCTCTTCATATATTATGGGTATTAGATCCATGTTGGATGTGTGGTTTCCAAATATTTTCTCCCATTGAATAGGCTGCCTTTTTGCCTTCTTCACAAAGTCCTTTGAGGTGCAAAGGTGTTTAATTTTGAGGAGGTTCCATTTATCTATTTTTTTTCTTTTGTTGCTCGTGCTTTGGGTATAAGCTTTGAGACCCCCACCTCCTAAAAGGTCTTGTGGATGTTTCCCTACATTATCTTCTAGGAGTTTTATGGTCCTGGCTTTTATGTTTAGGTCTTTGATACATTTTGAGTTGATTCTTGTATAAGGAGTGAGATAGAGGTCCTCTTTAATTCTTTTGCTTATGGATATCCAATTCCACAAGCACCATTTATTTAAGAGACTGTTCTGTCCCAGAAAAGTGGCCTTGGTAGGCTTATTGAAAATCAGTTGACTATAAAGGTGAGAGTCTATTTCTGAACTCTGAATTTGATTCCATTGATCAATGTGTTTATCTTTATGCTAATACCATGCTGTTTTGACCACTTTAGCTTTATAATATATTTCAAGATCAGGGAACGTGAGTCCTCCGACTTTGCTCTCCATTTTTAGGGTGTTTTTGGCTATTCGGGACCTGTTTCCTTTCCAAACAAATTTGGAAATTGACTTTTCTATTTCTGTAAAGTAGGCTGTTTGAATTTTGATTGACATTGCGTCGAATTTATAAATCAATTTGGGTAGAATTGGCATATTCACAATGTTTGGTCTTCTAATCCATGAACAAGGAATGTCCTTCCATTTATTTAGGTCTTCTTTGATTTCTTTTAGCAGTATTTTGTAGTTTTCTGAATACAGATCCTTTACATTCCTGGTTAAATTAATCCCTAGATATTTGAGTCTTTGTTGCTATTATAAATGGAATTTTTTCTTGATTTCCTCCTTAATTTGCTCATTACCAGTGTATAGAAACACTACTGATTTTTGTGTGTTGATCTTGCATCCTGCCACTTTGCTGAACTCATTAGCTCAAGTAGCTTTGTTTTAGATGTCTTAGGATTTTGTAAATATAGGATCATGTCATCTGCGAATAGTGAGAATTTTACTTCCTCTTTTCCAATTTGGATGACTTTTATTTCTTTTTCTTGCCTAATTTCTCTAGCTAGAACTTTTAGTACAGTGTTGAATAACAGTGGTAACAGAGGGCATCCTTGTCTTGTTTCTGATCTCAGAGGGAAAGCTTTCAACCTCTTCCCCTTGAGTATGATGTTGGCTGTGGGATTTTCACATATGCCCTTTATTATGTTGAGGAACTTTTCTTCTATATCTATCTTTTGAAGCATTTTTATCAAAGAGAAGATGATGAATTTTGCCAAATGCCTTTTCTGCCTCAATTGAGATGATCCCATGTTTTTGTTCCCTTCAATTTGTTAATGTGGTATATTACGTTAATTGATTTTATGTTGAACCACCCTTGCATACCAGGAATAAAACCCTCTTGTACATGATGTATAATTGTTTTTATATGCAGTTGGATTTGATTTGCAAGTATTTTTTTGAGAATTTTTGTGTCTATGTTAATTAGGGAGATTGGTCTATAATTTTATTTTCTTGTAGTATCTTTATCTGGCTTTGGTATTAGGGTGATGTTGGCTTCATAAAATCTGTTGGGTAATTTTCCTTCCTTTTAATTTTTTGAAGAGTTTAAACAGGATTGGTATTAACTCGTCTCAAAATGTTTGGTAGAATTCATCTGTGACGCCATCTGATCCTGGACTTTTCTTTGTTAGGAGATTTTTAAATGACTGAATAAGTCTCTTTGCTTGTGAATAGTTTGTTGAGCTCCTGTATTTCTTGTAGAGTCAATGTAGGTTGTTTGTACGTTTCTAGGAATTTGTCCATTTCTAGGTCGTCTAATTTGTTGGCATACATTTTCTCATAATATCCTATTATAATCCTTTTTATTTCTGTGGGATCAGTCGTAATGTCCCCCCTTTCATTCCTGGTTTTATTTATTTGCACCTTCCTCTTTTTCTCTTTATTCATCTTGCTCAGGGTTTGTTGATTTTATCTAATTTTTTTTGTCTTCAATTTCATTTATTTCTGCTCTAAACTTTGTTCTTTCTTTCTTTGTGTTTGCTTTGGGACTGGTTTGCTGTTCTTTAACTTTAGCTCTTTCTTCTTTTTTAATATAGGCATTTAGGGCTATAACTTTCCCTCTCAGTACTGCCTTCATTGTATCCCATAAGTTTTGATATGTTGTGTTCTTGTTTCATTCATTAGTAGAAATCAGATATCTACTAATTTCTCTTGCAGTTTTTTCTTTGACCAACTGATTGTTTAAGGGTGTTTTGTTCAAAAGGACAAATACTATATGATTGTGTTACAATGAACCAAATATATTGTGTAACATATTGTTTGATTTAAAAAAAAAGAGTGTGTGTTGTTTAGCCCCCATATATATGCAAAATTTCCCCTTTCCCACCTATTATCGATTTCCACAGAGAAGGTGCTTTGTATAATTTTGAGAACCTTGTAGTGGCCCAACATGTGGTCTATCCTGGAGAAAGATCTATGAATACTTGAGAAAAAGGTATAACCTGCTGTTTTGGTGTGCAATGTTCTGCATATGTCTGTCAGTTTCAGCTTTTTTATCATATTGTTCAAATTCTCTGTTTCCTTGTTGATCTTCTGTCTAGTTGTTCTATCTATTGATGTGAGTGGCATGTTGAGATCTCCAACTATTATTGTAGAGATGTCTATTTCTCCTTTCAGTTTTGCCAGAGTTTGGTTCGTGTATTTTGGGATATCCTAGTTAGGTGCATAGATATTATGACTGTTACTCCTTCCTGGCAGATTGTCCCATTTATAAATATTTAATGGCATTCTGAATTTCTTATAAATTTTTTTCATTTTAAATCTGTTTTGTCTGACACAAAAAAAGAGAGCTATACCTGCTATCGCTATTTGTGTGAAATGTCTTTTTCCAACCTTTCACTTTCAGTCTATTTGCATCTGTGGGTCTAAGGTGAGTCTCCTGCAGATAGCATATGGATGGCTCATGTTTTCTTATCCATTCTGTCAGCCTGTTGGGGAGTTTAATCCATTAACTTTCAGTGTTATTACTGTAAAGGCATTACTTACTTCAGCCATTTTATCCTTTGATTTTCATATGTCATATCTTATTTTTGTCCATCTTTTACTTTTTTGGTTACCCTTTCTGATAGTCTTCACTTCTACACTCTCCTCCAAGGCTCTCTTTCTTGTCTTTTCTTTTCTGGATGCAGATCTCCCTTTAGTGTTTCCTGGATTCTTGTTTATGAACTCTCATAGTTTCTGGTTATCTGTGAATATTTTAAGCTCACCATCATATTTGAAGGACAGTTTTGCTGGATAAAGAATTCTTGGCTGGCAGTTTTTCTTTCTGTACCATAATTATATCATACCATTGCCTTCTTGCCTCCATGGTTTCTGTTGAGAAATCCTCAATAAGTTTTATTGGCCATCACTTATATGTGATGTTTCAGTTTTCCCTTGCTGCTTTCAGAATTTTCTCTTTATCTTTTGCATTTTGCATTCTGCATTTTATGTGTCTTAGGGTAGGTCTATTTGGATTTATTCTAATTGGAATATGCTGTGTTTCCTGGACACATATATTCATGTCTTTCTTGAGATTTGGGACATTTTTGGCCATTATTTCCTCAAATACTCTTTCTTCCATTTTTCCCTTCTCATCTCCTTCTGGAACTCCCATAACACATATGTTGGTACGCTTCATGTTATCATTCAACTCCCAGAGCCTCTGCTCAATTTTTTCCATTCTTTTTTCTCTGTGTTTTTCTTTCTCTTCAATTTCAGTTGTTCTTTCCTCTACATCACTGATTCTTTCTTCCATCATTTCAAATCTGCTGTTGTGTGCCTCTACTGTATTTTTCATCTCACTTATGGTGTCTTTCATTCCCATAAGCTCTATTATTTTTCTATCCAATATTTCAAATTTTTCTTTGTGCTCACCCAGTGTCGTCTTAATGTTTTTTATTTCTTTAGCCATGGTGTCCTTTGTATGAACCTCATTGATTGTTTCATGTCCTCTGTCTCATCTGGAGCTTTGATTTGTTCATTTGTCTGAGTCATATCCTCTTTTTTTTTTTTTTTTGTATGGCTTGCAATTTTTTGCTCTTGTCTAAACATCTGATTCTTATGCTATTAGTTTACTCTGATGTTCAGTTTCTCTCTCTTGCCTAGGGATTAGAGTTAAGTAGCTGTGTGCTACCACTGTTCTTTGACTCTTGGTTCAACATGTTCCAGATATTTAGGATTACCCCTGTTTAACTGCTCGAACCAGGGCCCAGATCCTGTAATGGGATGCAGACCTGTTTCCAAGGGCCTTGTAGAGGTGGCAGTAAAGGCATCTGCTTGCCTCTTTTATTTATTATTTTTCCATTTTCATGCACTTTTCTGGTCTGGCCAGCAGGTGGCACTCTTTGGCAGCCCTCTCAGCTCAGACCCTAGGTGTTAGGGACAAATGCATTCAGTGTAACCCATCAGGCAGGGGGAGTGGTACAGAAGCAGAGTCCTCAGGGCTTGTTTTCCACCCTTGGCCAGCCACACCCTCCCTCCTCTGCCACTTCAGCAACCAGCTCTGGGCAATGTGAAGGCGAATTATCTTAAGCTCCCTACAGGCTCTCAGGCAAACAATGTTGCAGCCCCACCAGGCCTGGAAGTATGTGACCCCTCCAATACAGCAGAACAAGTTTGCTGGCCAAAACCCGGATTTGCTATAGGCTGTGTCACTCTCTCTCCCCTTTCTTGGGGCAGAGGAGTCCTGCAGCCTCTTCAGTCCACAGCAGCTGCAGACTGCTGTTTGCTGTTTGCTCCATAGGTGTGTGGGGGGAAGGGCACCCCCTGCTTTTACAGCTCTGCTCACAGGATTTTTCAGCCAGCTGAGACTCCTTTCCTTCTCCCCTCTTCTCTGGGTGGTGTCTTACCTTCCCCTGGTGTCTTGAGCCCCAGAGCAGCCCTCTAGACAGTCTCCGCCTGTCCTCTAGCTATTTTTTCCTGGGAGAGAAGTGATCCCTCAACTTCTTTTATCCTCCATCTTCCCATAAGTCCTCCTGGATTGCCTCTTTATGAAGATGAATATTTCCACACAATTGTAACTCCCAGTGTAAATTAGAGTTGGCCATATTTATCTGACCCCTAAAAATAGTAGCATAGGAAACTGGTTCTCCCTCCTTCTCTGCCCCAGTATGTTGCTAGAAACTATTTGTATTTCTGTTTGGTTAATATATAATACATGATCCACAAACTGACGCAGCCTTAGCCTTCTTTTCTGAAATAAGTTAGCTGCCACCAGTGAAACGTAGATACATTTGCTCATTGGATTCATAAATTTGACTTTTCTTGCTGGTAAAATTTCCTTCCTCTTGGATTTAACAGAGCAGTGAGAAATGAAAATAATATCACCAACTTGACCAAACCAAAAGGATAATGGTTAACAAGTATATGGCACTTTCTATATGCCAGGTGCTATTTTAAAGCTTACATATATATCAGCTTATTTAATCCTCATAACAACACTTTGAGGTTGGTATTGTTATGATAATTCCCAGTTGCAAGGATGAGGAACCTGATATGTGATAGGTGACAAGTTCAAAGTCACATAGACAGTAAGTTGCAGAGCCAAGATTTGTAGTCAGGCAGTCTGGTTCCACACACTATACTCCCTCTGAATGAGGTTATATCCTCTACTAGCAATTATTCTTAGAATATTATATTTGAGTCCTTCCCTGAAACTACATATAACAATTGGTCTGTCTTTCCCTGTAAATGACTCCCTCACATTGAACAACCTAAATTCCCTCTCTAAAAAAATCTCAGCCAAACTGCTTCAAAGAGCCATCCCCTGATTTTCATGATGACATTCTCTTGGGTCCCCTCTTCTTTTTCAAATTTATGTTCTCTATCTTTTAATGATTGCATCCCTTCTGCTCACGTCTTACAAAAGTTGAGATTTCCCAAGTTTCAGTCTTTGGTCTGTTTTTACTCTAAACGAGTGACCACATTAATTTAGAATGTTCTGATGATTTCAATTTTTTTTTTTTTTTTTTTTTTTGTAGTCTGAAAGTCTCCTCCATGTTCCACCTACTTCCTAGATACATTCACCGAAAAGCCTCTCAGATAACTGAAACTTAATATTTTCAAAAAAAAAGAATTCATTATTTCCATGCATACACATACATACAACACACCTTCATATGCACACTTGGGCTTTGGCACTGAATAGACAGAAATAAAAATCATGATTCTGCCACTTACCTCCTGTGTGACTCTGGGCAAGTTAGTTAACCTCTCCAAACTTCCATTTTCTCAACTATAAAATGAGGAAATATTACCTACCTAATACAATTGTTGAGAGAATTAAAATAGATGAAGTACATAAACCACCTAGTTTTCCTGGCCCAAAGAACATGCTAATTGAGTTCAACTGTTGTTGTCTGTGGCTAATATTCCAGCTTTACTGCCTAGTTAATGACATCATAATCATCTGGTTTTTTAAGCCAGAAAGTCATTCTCAATAGCATCCTCTCTCTTATCTTGTGAATTCACATCAGGCCTCTTTCAGCCATGTCTTTGAACCTGGCTCCTTTCTCCATCACAATTTCACTTCTCACAATTGGACCAGTAAAGTAGCCTCAAAATCTCTCCCCTGGTAATATTTTCTACCCCTTCAGTTTACTCATTACCCTGAGATCTAATATTCTAGGGGGGAAAAGTCCATTTCAATAGTTTGTTCATTCATTCACTTAAATAATATATACCAAGGACCCACCAAGAGCCAGATACAGCTCGTTTTACCTTATATTCAAAGCCATCTTTTCCTGCTCTATACTTGCTTTTGCAGACTCTTAACTAGTGGTGTGCAGGTAAATGTTTAAAATCATTTCTGGGGCAGGAGGGGAGAAGGGAGAGGGTTTATGGGAAGAAGCCCTCATTGTAGCATTTGCCGACTTCCAAGTCGTAAATGTTCTGACTATGACCAGTTTCAAGCTACCAATGTGACATCGAACAACTGACAAAATTCTTGAAAATTTAACATTCCGCCCTAGTGATCCAGAACATCCCAGGACCCTAACCCACTCCTTTCTCCTTCAGACCCTGAATTTCTGGTTTGTTGGCCTCCCCACCCTTATAAGGATGAGTCTGGCTCTTACATAACTCTGTACTTGCACACATGCTCATTTCTCTGCTGGCAATGATGTACCTGCCAGGTGACCTCCTTTACACACTTCTGCTATTTCACCTCTATTTACCCTTTATGAGCCAACAAAAAAAGTCACCTTGGATGGTTGGCCTGACTCCGCCAAGGAGTGTTGGTTACCCATTCCCCTCACAGCATTTTGTTTAGCATTAGGAAGTAATACCCACCATGATAAATGAATAATTTGAAAGATTAAATCCTAACTAAGAAAACTGACTTCCTCATCAGGTCTGTACAGTACATTTTCAGTGGTATTCAGCCTTTTTAAATGACATGCTCTGACTAATCCATAAAATGAGATAAAATGATAAAAAAGCAAAATATGAAACATTCAGTACATCTGAAAACACAGATATGTATTACAATTGCCAGGATAGTTAATATCCTAGAAAAATTAATTTTTTGTCTACCTTTCTTATATACTTAATATTTGTGACCTTTATTTTTTTGTTTATTGGAATTTTTGGTTCAAAGTTTGAGCACAAAGTTTTCTGAGTCACCCTGTAACGTAGTTCATTGCTGTGATAAAGATCAGCTATGAGTGGGTACCATCTCTAAAACATATTTCTTCTGAATCCAAACATTTTCTTACTTTTGTGAAAGATACCCATAGCTGAATTTACCAATAATGCAAAGTTCACCACTGAAAATCCAATGACCCTGAAAGACCATTCTATGAAGCAAAATTGAACTGTGGTTCCATGCTCTATACTCTCTATCCCCTTATTACACAGACTCCATTAATAAACTGTATCCCAGAGGGAGGAGGAGGTGCAAATGATTACCTTGTGCACAGCTGTAATTAGTTTGGATCTGTATGCACATCATAGAAAGTCCACCGGCCAAATGCAGAAGACTTCCAGGTGGGGGAATTGTCACCAACAGAAATACTGCTACTTAGCATTCTTCAACTTTCATCTGATTCCAGAATGATACAGTTTAGCTTCTATTGTTTATAAATAAATAAATCAGTGTCAAAGAGAATCTGTTTTATTCAACTTTGGTAAACTTGTATGCTCTCAGATACGTTAGTGTCAAAGTGAAAAAAATCTGTTTTCTAATATTTTAGTATATTTGTGTTTTACTTTAAAACTTTCACACAATGCTGAGGTCTGTAATCTTAGCTTTATTTTTCTACAGACATATACTGTCACTGATGGTGTTTTGTTTGCTCACCTTTAAAACTTAAGCAGCTGGTTTCATGAATTGTCTGAGATTGTCTAAAACAATGTCCTGATTCTTCTATGTAATTGTACCATATCATATGCTATTATTATCTCTCCCACCAGATTTTTACCACAAGTTGTTTAAAAACTATAATCTCTTTAAGGGTGAAAAAAAAATGAAGTGTAGTTGAAAAGGCAGTTATGCTGAAAGATAAACTGCAACATTACTTATCAAAATGGGTACAATTTTTGCTTGCTTAATGAGTATAACATACAACCTTGCAATATACACAAAGAGAAAAAAAAAAGCTTTATAACACATCAAGTATGCCACATTATTTCAGACATAACTATATAGGATATGTATCTAGGCCTGAGAGTGTAGATAACAAAATATAAGTGCTTTGCCTGTCTAAACATGTTAAATAAATGAGCATTCGCTATCACATTCCAATACATTAGAAGATGTACTTGCATAGTTAATTTTCTTTTTAATGTACCATACGTGATCATTTGAAGCTCAGAGCTAGAGTGTATCTTAGTGTTTGAAGAAAGGGTTCTTTTCATTTAAACAAATCTTTATTTAAATAAGCCTTTTTGAAAAGGATCTCTGGCATATCTTCTTTTAAGGAAGTTCAATCAAGGTAAACGGAGATAAAGAAGCTACATTATAAAGAATATTATGTAAGTGAAGCTCACTTAGCCAAAAGAAAAAAATGGCAGCAGGCATTAGAATAGTAAAACTACCCAGAACTTTGTTTTAATTTTCTAGATTTTAGGAACTTTGGTAGGAGCTTTTGTTTACTTGTTTTTTGTTTTGTTTCTTTCCATTTTGGAGATCTGCTTTGTTAGAATAAATAATATTTGGGGGGTGAGGAGAGGGAGGAAGGCAGAAAGAAATAATGTTTTGCTTCCATAGGCTACAGAAAAAGTAACTAACTACAGAGGTTCACCAGAAGTAAATCTCTTTGATCGGGCCCCTGCAATGCTTGTTTTTAGGCTTTATACCAATGTGATTGTCTGATTAATGATTTAGGCCAATCCAGGAAGGCAAACAATTGACAAAACTCTCTGAAGATTATGTCTAATTTTGGTTTCACAGTCTTTTCCTACTACTGGTCACAGAGCAGGTCCTCTAATGCAAGGAATACAATTTGCTGTATAGGAGAGAAGAGTCGCATGGCTGTTGTCTTCTTCAAACACTCCACCCCAATAGAGACAGACATGAAAAACATGAGAAGGTACTATTGACATCAGTCTAGTACAGCAGGCTGAAGCATTCTGTGTCAATTCTGTATTTTTCTTCTTAATAGGAGGTCAGCTTTGGTGCACAACTACAAAGGCCATCTCTGAGGGTGAAGAGCTAATTGCCTTTGTGGTGGATTTTGACTCAAGGCTACAGGCTGCCAGTCAGATGACTCTCACAGAAGGGATGTACCCCGCGCGCCTGCTGGACTCCATTCAGCTGCTTCCTCAGCAAGCTGCCATGGCTTCTATTTTGCCTACAGCTATTGTCAATAGTAAGTGCTGAGTACTGTAGCCCGGCTTTGTAGAGGTGATGGGTATTTATGGGAGAGGACAAATTGTCCAGTGACAGGCAGCCAGGGGAGAACTTTTTTCCTCTAGTATTGTGGCTTCATTTTATCTTCTCTCTGTCAGCATGTGTCACTTTTTCTCATGGGAGTAAAGAAAGAACACTAGAATTGAACCGTTTAGGTTGAATTCCTGAGTATCACACAAAAAACTGACATCCTAAACTAGTTAAACAATATTCAAGGCTACTTAGCTATAAGAATCCCACAGCTCTCACTGATGGTTATATAGTAGAATAATTGTGGCACGCTTTAAGGGCTATAGAGTATTTTTTTTTTTTAATTTTAAAGAAAAGATATGAAATCAAATCTTGGTTAGACATACCAATGAAGGAAACATAGCCAAGATAATTCAAAACATTAGCTAATACAAAAAGGGGAGGGAGGGAAGGAAATGCAGATAAGTATAAAATGCTTTGCATGGAAAATTTTTAATTATGCCCTGGATGATTTTATTTTATTAAAATATATCTTGAATTTAGTTTGCATTCCTTGAACAGATAAAGTGACTCTTTCATGAAACAGAAAATCAGTGGTCTAAGGGTCCCAAGATCTATGGTTTAGACCCAGCTCTGATTCTATCTAGCAGAGAAACCATGAATAGCAGTCAAATCTTAGGAGAGGAGAATACATTCTAAAGTTTGTAGGTAAGTTTTTAAAAAATTACATTACTCAAGAATAGCCTTAAAAATCCTTGAGATACCCTAAATGATGCAGAAGAAAAATCTAGAGACTCTCTCTTCCCGGGGCCTCTGCTGTGTCTAGTGGAGCCTTCTCTCTTTCCTCATATACCTGCTGCTTTTTTTTCTGGGGCTCCAGGACAAAACTCCAACTAACTCCTCTGCCGTGTAGTTTTCTCTGTGAATCCCCGTGGCCCTTTAATCAAGTAAAAATGAAACCTCTGAATCCAATACAATATAATATGCCCAGAGGAACAGACCAGTTTGCAAACATCATCCAATATCTATTTTTGGAATTCATAAACAATAGTCCTTATTTTTCTCTTTTCCTCCTAAACAATCTTCCTGAGCTACCTTCACTCACATGGTTTCCACCACCACCTATAAACTAATAATTCACCAGTCCAGCTCTTTCTGCTGAGTTGTCACCTTTGCCATGTTCTTTTCTATTCCTGAAAGAAACATGAAAACCCACATATCAAATATGACCACAGTCCCACGTTACTCTAGTATCTCACTTGTTGGTACTCCCTTTTCTCTACAAAAAGCAATGTCAGGTTTGGTTACCCTAGATTTGGCCCTGCCTGAGCTCACCATTTCTTCACCCTCTGTTGCCTGTAGAGATGAATGAAATTGTCACGTACTCAGAACTGCTAACCAGAAGCCAAGGAAGGACCCTTGCCATCTGTTTAAGCACCTAATTGCAAAATATGGGCCGTCACATCCAGTCAGCACTACTTCCTTAATAGAGTTTGTCCAACCCCTTTACCCCTTGCCATTGATGCATGTGGAAGAGTGTTTAAGTTTAGGTTCCAGTCTCAGTTCATCCACTTATGTAATCATGTGCTCAGCCTCTCTATAAATGGATGAGGGGGATAAAAATACAAAACACGTGGAGAAATTTTCCATGAGTGAAAACATGAAATTACGTATCGCACTTAATTGTCACATGACTATTATCTACAATTCAAACCCTCTCACATTTCATTTAGATTACTTCATCCTTTTACTACTCAAAATCATCCTTTCAAATTCATTACCTTCAAAACTAGACTCCACTGTTATGATTTCACACTATTGAATTCTGTCAGTCTCTTGCTTAAAATGAGACAGAATCCAAACTGTCTCTCATGGTCTATCCCTGCCTCCCTCAACCTCATCCTCTCCCTGGTTCCTATCTGCCCTGGGCCTCAGCAGTACAGAACAGCAGCCCAGTCCTTCATCCTGTCCCTCTCAGCTCCCATGGCTTTCCCTGGGCTGCTCCCTTGGTCAGGATGACCTAACCCTTTCCTCTCCAGCTGACTAGCTTAATGTTGTCCTTCACAACTCAACCCAGGCATGCCATCATCTTCCCTATAAACCTTCTCTAACCTACCCCTCCCGCCTAAAAAGTGTCTCTTTTCCATGCCCTCAAAGCACCCCTTGGATACCGCCATCAGAGGAGTCATCACACTTGAATGTAATTGTCTGATCACTTATTCATCAACCCCAGGAGACTGTAAGCTCCTTACGGGCAGCTGCTTAGTCTTTCGTTTTGTTATACACCAACTTAGCATGGGGTCCGGCACATAGTAGGCACTCTGCAATTCATTTATTAAATGAACAGATGATATCAGGAATTGGCCTCAGGGATAACTTTAGTTCAACCACTAGATCCTTACCTTTTAATCAGTTAATAAGCCACTTACCTTGCTATTTATAAATGCTTTTTTTCTAAATCATGAATGCAGTTTAAACATATGTAATTTTGGTGCTTTTAGTGTTGGAGTGTTCTTCAGTACCACTTTATAAAAAATACATAGGAGGTTAAATTCCTGTGCTGCAGACTACCACCCAAGGCTTCACTTAGCACTGTCTGATTGCCTAATTCAGAACCTGAGAGCAGCCGCTGAGAACAATTGAACTAAATGTGGCCTTACCCATGGTTGGCTCCAAATGGGCAGCAGCTAATGTGTCCCTGTGTTTTGGCCTGCAGAGGATATATTCCCTTGCAAATCCTGTGGCATCTGGTATCGGAGTGAGCGGAATCTGCAAGCCCATTTGATGTATTATTGTAGTGGGAGGCAAAGAGAAGCCACTCCAGTCTCAGAAGAAAATGAAGACAGTACTCATCAAATTTCCAGCCTGTGCCCCTTCCCGCAATGCACCAAGAGCTTTTCAAATGCCCGAGCACTCGAAATGCACCTGAATTCACATAGTGGTAAGTGCCTCCCTTGTTTCTTCTGGTCTCCAGGAGATTCTGTTCTTTGTATCCATCCATCCATCTCTATCTATAAAATCAAAATCAACCTGCCAGGACTAGCTGATGTTATCTTGCATCATTTATAATAAGTATATTCTACTTCAAAGGACTTGGGTCTGAATTCTTCTCTAATAATTACAGTGTTCAGACAACAGGCCAAATCTTTTTTTTAAATCTCTGCTTAAAAAAAAAAAAAGTCATTTTAGAAATTCTTAGTGCACCCTTTTACATTGTCATTATATTCATTAAGTATCAAGTGCTCTTTGGAAAATGACCAGTGTTTCCCACATGGTAGGGAAGAAATAGTAGGTACATAAAGAAGTATTTGCTGAATTGAAACAAAGCTGTTATTTTGTAGACCCAATTAAAATGATATTTGAGAGAAATTAACTTTTAAATAAACATTTATAAAAAGTTCTTGACTTCAAAAATATGCATCATAATAGCATGATTGAGTTTTATGATACAAAACTATGGTTATACTATCTTTTTTAATTCCTTAAGAAAAGAAAACAGGCTGGAAAACAAATGTTTTTTTAAAGCCCACTCTTATTAGCAAGGTAGCAAGTATTCCCACTTATTTTGTAGTTGTAAGTGTAACTATTATTACGTTCATCACATAACATTCTACTTTCCACATTTGTTTTAAAAAATTTAAAGTTAATCAAATGTACTGAATTGTATTAACCTTAAATATTTTTGGTACATTCTTGGATGGGGCAAACAAGAGCCTGGAGTCATTCAGCTTATAAGTATAAAAGGCAATTCTCATTTTAGTCTAGAGTACAGAGAGAATTAGCCAAGCCTGATTTAATCGTATGCCAATAAATGGGGTCCATATTTGACCTTAGAGATACTTACACATCACAGTCAATGGTGCTATTCAAAATGTTTTATAACAGGCTACAAATCAGCATGGATATGATCCTAACCAACTGCATTTGTATATTGTTTTACCATCTAGCTGAATATCAGCTCTGAATAGAGATAAGCCATGTTAGGCAAAATCAATGAATAAAATTCTAGGTTCATACCAAAGATAAATTAGGGGAAGAGAAGTTATTAATTACAAAATGGTCCTATTTGGGTTCTTCTGAATAAAGACCTTAACTAGAGTGCCGAAAGTGATTTGATTTGCACACAAGTTTTCAATAGCAACTTTAACGAAGCCCAATTTTTCATAAGAAGGTTGGTGGGTTAAAAATGACAAAATCTGAGGTTTAGGCCTGGCTCCCTCAGTTAATAACTTTATTACCATGATCAATTCCTTTAGCCTACTTGAATTTGTTTCCTGACCTGCAAATGGGGGCGGTGGCACCTGTCCCACCATAATGAGATAATGGACAGGAGAGTGCTTTGGTAACTGTAAAGTTCAATCAGATATTTGAGATGAATCAAGCATGGCAAAGCATATCACAGGAAAAGTTAATATCACAAATAAGATTTTGAAGGTGTTAAATTCATCCCTACTAGGTTAATGACATACCAACAGGTATGGTTCTGAGATTCTTGTTTTGTATGTCTCTACAGGAGTGAAAATGGAAGAATTCCTCCCCCCTGGTGCTAGTCTAAAATGCACCGTTTGCAGCTACACTGCTGACTCTGTGATCAATTTCCACCAACACCTGTTCTCCCATCTCACTCAAGCTGCCTTCCGATGTAATCAATGCCACTTTGGCTTCCAGACTCAGAGGGAGTTATTGCAGCACCAGGAGCTCCATGTCCCTGGCAGCAAACTTCCCAGAGAAAGTGACATGGAGCACTCGCCAAGTGGAACCGAAGACAGCTTACAACCAGTCACGGACTTGCTGAGCAGGGGCGAGCTGCCCCAGACCCAAAAGGCCATGCAGACTAAAGATGCGAGTTCTGACACAGAGCTGGACAAGTGTGAGAAAAAGACTCCGCTTTTTCTCACTAACCAGAGACCAGAGACTCAGCCTGCAGCAACTAAACAAAGCTTTTCATACACAAAAATAAAGTCTGAGCCCTCTAGCCCAAGACTTGCCTCCTCTCCAGTTCAGCCTAATATCGGGCCTTCTTTCCCTGTGGGCCCTTTCCTATCTCAGTTCGCTTTTCCTCAAGATATCACAATGGTCCCTCAAGCTTCAGAGATCTTAGCCAAGATGTCTGAACTGGTACATCGCCGACTGAGGCACGGAAGCAGTAGCTATCCTCCGGTAATTTACAGTCCCTTGATGCCCAAGGGGGCTACTTGTTTTGAGTGTAACATAACATTCAATAATTTGGATAATTACCTAGTGCATAAAAAACATTATTGCAGCAGCCGCTGGCAGCAGATTGCCAAGTCTCCAGAGTTCCCTGGTGTTTCAGAAAAGATGCCTGAGGCCGTGAGTCCCAACCCTGGCCAAACCTCCATAAACCTTCTCAACCCAGCTGCTCATACTTCTGACCCTGAGAATCCACTTCTTCAAACATCGTGCATCAATTCTTCCACTGTTTTAGATTTAATTGGACCAAATGGGAAGGGCCATGACAAGGAATTCTCCACTCAAGTTAAGAAGCTCTCCACCTCTAATTGCAATGATGATAAAATTAATGGAAAACCGGTTGATGTGAAAAATTCCAATATCCCCTTAGTGGATGGGGAAAGTGACCCAAATAAAACTACCTGTGAAGCTTGTAACATTACCTTCAGCCGGCATGAAACATATATGGTCCACAAACAGTATTATTGTGCTACCCGCCACGACCCTCCATTAAAGAGGTCTGCTTCCAACAAAGTGCCTGCTATGCAGAGAACCATGCGCACACGCAAGCGAAGAAAGATGTATGAGATGTGCCTACCTGAACAGGAACAAAGGCCTCCACTGGTCCAACAACGATTTCTTGATGTAGCCAACCTCAGCAATCCTTGTACCTCCACTCAAGAACCCACGGAAGGGCTAGGAGAGTGCTACCATCCAAGATGTGATATCTTTCCAGGAATAGTCTCAAAGCACTTGGAAACATCTCTGACGATTAACAAATGTGTTCCAGTTTCCAAATGTGACACAACTCATTCCAGTGTTTCCTGCCTAGAGATGGATGTGCCCATAGATCTCAGCAAAAAGTGTTTATCTCAGTCTGAGCGGACGACTACGTCTCCCAAAAGGCTGCTGGACTACCACGAGTGCACTGTGTGCAAGATCAGTTTCAACAAGGTAGAAAACTACCTGGCCCACAAGCAGAATTTTTGCCCAGTCACCGCACATCAGCGTAATGACCTGAGTCAACTCGATGGCAAAGTGTTTCCGAATCCAGAAAGTGAACGCAACAGCCCTGACGTCAGCTATGAAAGAAGCATTATAAAGTGTGAGAAAAATGGGAATCTGAAGCAGCCTTCCCCCAACGGAAACTTATTTTCCTCACACTTAGCAACCCTGCAAGGCCTGAAAGTCTTTAGCGAAGCTGCTCAGCTCATTGCTACAAAAGAAGAAAACAAACATTTGTTTCTTCCACAATGCCTTTACCCTGGAGCAATAAAGAAAGGAAAAGGAGCTGACCAGCTTTCTCCATATTATGGAATAAAGCCAAGTGATTATATTTCTGGTTCTCTTGTCATTCATAACACTGATATAGATCAAAGCACAAATGCCGATAATGAATCTCCTAAAGGCCAGGCTTCCGCCAATGGGTGTGCCATGCAGAAGAAAGATTCTCTGCCATTGTTACCCAAAAATAGAGGCATGGTAATAGTTAACGGTGGACTGAAACAAGATGAGAGACCTGCCACCAACCCACAGCAAGAGAACATTTCCCAGAATCCTCAGCATGAAGATGGGCACAAATCTCCCTCTTGGGTCTCTGAGAACCCACTAGCTGCAAATGAGAACGTCTCACCAGGAGTTCCCTCAGCGGAGGAACAGTTGTCTAGTATAGCAAAGGGTGTGAATGGTTCGACCCAGGCTCCAACCAGTGGGAAATACTGCCGGCTGTGTGATATCCAGTTCAACAACCTTTCAAACTTTATAACTCACAAGAAGTTTTACTGCTCATCACATGCAGCAGAACATGTCAAATGAAATAACTAAATAAACGCCAGTCACCTTTGGTACCAGTGTTTAGTACAGTCCAGGAATATAAAAGTCTGTTTGAATTCCATCTGGTCAATCAGGAGATAATTCATTATGGCTGAGTTGAAGACTTAAGGTGTAATTTCATTACAGTCCATTAGTAAAGTGTATTATTGGTGCCATTTTCAAAAAAAAAAAAACTTAATTTATTTTACCAGCAGTATTCATAGCTGTGGTTATGTTATTTTTTATTTAAAAACTTTATATTAAAGTCATTTGTAATGTTATTGTATAGTTATTGTGTAGCACTATGGTTTGCACTGTATAGTAGCTTTTAAAGAAAATAGTCACAAACAATACAGAAAAGCATTTTAGAAATAGCTTCCAAAGCACTTGTGTATCTTGTTTTTTTTCTTATATACTGTTGCAGATATATGTATATGCTAAAATATAATTTGCAAAGATGTTCTAAATATACATGCTATGAGTTCGCCTTAAGATTTCAATTCTTGGATAATCAGGCTCCATTTGCACTTTATATTTTAGCAGATACAGTCTCTTAGTCACTAGGCTTTGCATTTGTATGTAGCAGTATGTTTCTGTCCATTTTCTTAATCTTAAACATGTATGTTAAATGAAGATGGCATTTTTTTCTTGTATAGTACTTGTATTTTCTTTCGCTTTGTCTCAATTTTTAAACCTTTGCTGTTAAATGCAATACTTTGTAAAGAATGAACAAAATTACTGGAAGCAGTATTGTAAGTAATGAGGTAGTATTAATCAGTTTTATCTTTTGAAAGGCACAGTCTAAATCAAAACCCTAAACTCGATGCTGCAAGTATGAATTTAATTCATATATAAGATCTATTTAAATATAAGAATAGCAATACTGCACCTGGTGATCACAAAGATAATGTTCTACTTCTGATAGAAATAATTTCTCAACAAATGTTGTTACTATGCATGTATATGGATGGAATAAAATTCCAGATTGTTGGAGAAGTTTGGCATTTTTTTTCTTTAAAATACACATCTACTTATTCTTTGTGATGAGAATAGGTTCCAAACAGCCCGGAATAACTATAACACTATGACAAACAAGCAAACAGATTGTCTTGTAGCTGTGCATAATAACTTATTGTATTGAAAGGAACTAGAGACCCAGTCTATGGAACTAGAAAAGGTCTCCATTTTGACTCTGTATATAAGCATTATCTCTCTGTCCTCCACTCCCCACAATCATAGCACAGATAAATTTCACAAGTGTCTAAATGGCTTACAAAGTCTCTACACTAGAATTGGCACAGATGATCAAATGTAAGCAGCTTTTAAATGGAGTTTACCAGAGAGGTTTGCACCCTGCGGAGCAGTGAAGTGACTCTGATGAGCAAAGATGCACAAATCTCATGCTTGCAATTTGTAAAAAGACACTAGATTTCACACATCTCATTTGTATTCTTCCAGGGGTTGAATATTGAACGGGATTGGAGAGCAGGCAGTGTGGGTGATATGCTGGTAGCCAGAGGAGTTGAGATATGATTCAGTAGGCAAGATGGCACCTAGTGCCAATCCAGACAGAGATGCGCTGCCTACCACAGTCTTAGAATGATCTGGAGAGGCAATTACCCCACCTATGGATAAGACACACTATTTGCAGGTAGGTGGTAATGTGCCATCACTCACCCATAGTGAACTTGGTAAAAAACAATGAGCCTAAGGTGCTGGCCCCACTCTATAAATTTTTTAAAATACTGTTTTCAAGAACATTTCTCCAGTTATTTTTTTTTTAGAATAACTATTTTAAAATTTAAAATCTTGTTTAACTTATGCTTTCCATTTTAGTGAAAAAAAAAATGAGTTGAACAGAACTGATAACTTTAACAGTTGAGCAAGAGCCTCTTCAAGTGTTAGATCCTTAGGAACCCATAGGGATGTTCCTAAAGACCTGCAGTACTCTAACGCTAGAACTGGCAAGACTGGGTATTCTTAAAAGGACTTCCTTCCCCAATCTCTTCTTCTTTCCCTTCCTTCTTTAAGAACAAGGAGTCAATCAGCATATATTTTTTGAGCTCCTGGGTTAGTACTCACCACTTTGGGGATGAATCCACATAATTGTAAGACATGATTGTGTCTCTAAGGAGCTTAGAATCTGGTTCAGTTTAGTGCTTCTCAGCCCTGTTCACTCATTAGACTTAAGTAGGGAACACTTACACAATACCCATGCAGTTTTTGTACATTGGGCCTCACCCCAGATCAAGTCAAAAAAATTTTCTCTCTGTGGGGCCTGGGAATCTCTAGCTTTTAAAATCTGTCCAGGTGATTTTAATAGGCAGAAAGTTTAGGAAACACTAAATGGTAAACTAAGGCAAGGTTTTTCAAGAACTAGGCATGAAGGATGAGTGTGATGAAGTACAGAAGGTTAAAAAAAAAAAAAACTATGGGATGAGGGAGTTGGGAGAGGCTTCATGGATAGAGTAGGATCTGGAAAGGTGGGTACCAGTGGTGAAGAAGGCTACCTGTCCCTTTGAGAGCACTATAGCCAAAATAATATTTCAAGTATTATTTATATAGTTGAAAGTAAGTTCTAATAGTTGTTCACAGAAAGGAATGATATTATAGGCTGAAATAGTGACATTTGGACCTGAACTAGACCCTGGAAAGTGGAGAGAAGCGGTATTTCTACACGTGAATATCATTGTAAGTTATAGCATAAAAGTGGAAAGAGAGGAACATGTGAGGGTGATGAGTAAAAGATTTTTTTGAAAGAGGGCTCAGACTGGAAAGTAAAAGAAAAGGGTATGAAAAGTAATCGGATATCACACAAGCTCCAATGCTATATTAAGATTTAAAGGCTTGCCTTAAACCTTGCCTCTTCAATAGAGTCACGACATGAAAAGTGCATTTAGGAAAGGTGATAAAATGAATGGGAAGCCTAGTTGCTAGTGAGGGAGATTAGGTAGAAGGCCATGGTCACCACCAAATTGGGAGTAATGAGAACTAGAGCCAGGGGTGGAGGGCAAGTCTGGATTACATAATGAATGAATAACCAACAGAACTTAGTAGCCAGATATTGAAGTTCAGATCAAAATGGAAACCAAAGATCTTCACCCCTCTCTTATAAAAACGTTTCATGTTCAATAAGAAAACATTGAGGTCAGAATATTAGCATCTGCTGTGTAGACTGATGCTGCTGGTGAAAAGGGTGGTGGTTTATACTGATGGAACAATCTTCAGATTGGGGGAATTTAAATCCCCTACAAAATACTAATGCCTATTAAATCAGAATCTCTTAGGGTGAGGTCTGGATTTCTGTTTTTTGTTGTTTTTGTTTTGGCAAAGCAACGTAGGGTACATAGGGTATTCTATGCTGTTCTCTCTTGACCACAATTGTGAACCATCAAATTAAAACACAGAGGGAATAAGAAGCTGTATTGTAGTCCACACCAAAAAGAGTAAAACTGGCAGAATTTAACACATAATTTGCCTTTAGAGTGTTGGTATTTAATATGTAACATAATTGAGTGTTTAGAACTATCACAGCTTTAAAATACCCAACATATATGTTTTAATATTGAAATTAATCCCAAAAACTCAATGATTATGGAATCTATGAACACTGTTTGAAACTCTTCTAAGCAGGTTCACACTCTTTTATTGTCCCACAAAACTAAGGGCCAGAGATTTTTAAGTGCCCCAAATCACAAAAGCAAGGAATAGGACCCAAAGATCTGGGTCTTGCTCTCAGATTACTTCCCCATATTACATTCCTTTCTCCATTAAACCAGAAGGCAAATACTGAGGACAGTGATGTCCTCAGTCACCCAAATTTCTTGGTTTCTAATCTTTGACTACAAAGAAAGGCACAAATGCCTTTAAATGCCTAAATTTCAATAGCATCAAGCCCTGTCTCCTTGAATGCTAGAATTTGAAGTGACCAGCTATTAAGATTTCCCCAGGAAGGCAACGCTTATGAGACTGCTGCTCGCCTGGGTGCAATCAGCTACTCCTGGTGACACACCTGCTCCCACACTCTGGCTTCAGGAGAAGAGACACTGCTTTCCCTTTGCCACATAATCACAGACATCACATGTGCCTCCCTCTTAATACTGCATACCAGGGACCACACTCTATTTCCTTGAAGTTCAGGGATGATATAAGGGAAGAGCCATAAAAAGAATAACTTTCAAATACTCAACCAGCCCAGAGCTAACCCCAAGGGGTCTTAAAGGACAACAACTTGACTCAGCTTCATGGTTTTCTACACCATGAGCTGGTCCACACTTCTCTAGGATTTGGAAACCTAAACAATTTTATACCAGGCCCCAGAGATAAAAAGCAGTTTTTCCCTTATCTTAGTCTCAGGCCCTCTTCAAAAATACTTTCTGCCTTAAGTTGGACCTCTTTAAGGAGCCCCAGCTTACACCTCTCGCCACAGAAGATCACAAGGGACAACAGATCACTTCAGGCCAAGGTCTAGGTGTCTTAAAGAACAGAGACATCAATAGTTATATTTAGTGAATTGTCTTTAGGGCCTCTTATGATTTTCTTTGAACAACTGCTTGAAGAACACATGCAATATAGGCAGAAAATATAAGCAAAGGATAATCTAAATCCATACTTAGAAAGGAAACATTTCTCTAAGGGAAGCAAACTGCAAAAGCAAAAACAAGACCGGTTTGTTTCACAGGCTTTTTCTGTTAAGTTATGGAGTGGTTGAGATTTTGGAGTTACCATGTGTCAAACAGTCCATTCAGAAATATTTCTTTATTTTTGTCCCTCACCCAGTAGATGATTAGTAAATATTACTGAAATTAATGAAAGTGGTGGTTTTCCCATAACTTAAGACAGTATTGCCCAAAAACAAATTCATCTTTTATTTTTAAAAGCCAAAAGTTCTTGCAGTTTCTAAAAGATGTTTTTTCCTCTCTCTATTAAGGATTCAAAATAATCTCAACTTGGGTTTACTTTGTTACATGATAAAAGAAGTGTGTAAGTAATGGATATTTTTGGTTTTGTGGGTAAAGGAAATAAGTATCAGTCTCCAAAACATTTCAGCTTAGTTTTAACATCATCCTCCAACATTCATTTTGAAAAGTATTGGTAATAAAATTCTTGGCATTTAAGAATCAGAAACTTTATTTTACATTCATTCATGCACCATACAGATGAGCTCAATAGCATTTAGCGGGTTTGAAACAGCTCAACTTGTAAGCTCTTGAGCTAATATAAACCAGCTCTGTATATTATGCCTACTAGATTATCATAAAGTAGTAAACAAAGAAGAATGCGACATGAAAGAATGAAATAAGTCATAACTGAATAAGTAGTACCTGGCACAAATCCAATACAGTGATGCTCAGTAAAGATTATTTACTAATTATTTAATGTTTAATTAATGAATAACAGCAATAGAAAGAATTGGTGTCAGAATATATGATTGAATATTAAATAAGTGAAGAAATAATTGAATGGTTAGTTTAGGGAAAGTTAACCTGATCTAATTAACTCAATAATGGAAGAAACAATTTTCCAGATAGATTTCAAACCATTGCCTTTTTAGGTATCCATTATTTCACCACTATTGTAGAAAAATCAAACCACTTGTCATAATGTGAAATTCTTACTCCCCAAGGGAGATCATGTAACAGTCAGTATCTGGTACAGGTATTTAACCTGGGGAACTTTATATTGTGGAATTATTACAAAAGCATTGGAAAGACTGGAGGAGTTGAAAAGTATTGCATTGGTAAGACACCATTACCACCTCAAGGACTGTAGCAGCAGCAAAAGGGAAAATGGTGTTACCCAGAGGCAATGATTTTCACGTTGCAGAGGCTTCCTCTACTGTTGAAACTGCCACACTATAGCATTGCAAGAAGTCAGGAGCCCAAACTCCTGCTGGCAGTGCAGATCTCAGGGTGTCCAAAGGCCTTCTGAGCTCCTGAGACTGATGGAGCCCCCAATGCTGTCTTGGGAATGTGCTGTTTGCCCAGGAATCTGCACTCACCTGCTGTGGCTTCTGCTGCCACCAGAGGTACTATCCAAAGCAGGAGAAAATAGTGCCTTCCTTCCTCTTGTCTTTTAGTGTCCCATCAATGCCTCCCATTGTCAAAAAAACTAACCAATTGTCAGCTGCCAGGGGAGTCCAAGAGTTGTAGCCTGAGAAGGGCAAGAGCAGACAAATTACTGGCACAGACCATTCTTAAGGGCTAAATTTGAAAGAAGATGTTTTCTTATCCCATCCTCTCTTCTTCCATTTCCATCTTTCCATCTAAGACAGAATAGAACAACTCACACCAGCAAAACTTGCTGCTTCTTTTTCTCTCTGATACATGTAAGTCTAGCTCAAATGTTCTCTGGAGATGGGGAGAAGTGAGCATGTTAATTTCCTATGGCTTCTATAACAAATTTCTACAAACTCAGTGACTTAAAACAACAGAATTTTCTTCTGTCTCAGTTCTGAAGGCCATCTCTGATAACAAAGTATCAGCAAGGCCATGCTTCCTTCAGGGGAGTTATGGCTCCCAGCCAAGTTCCACAAATGTGTGGTAGGCAACACAGTAGAAACTAAGTAACCCCCAAACTGGTGACTGTCTTGGAACTAACTTTTCTGATATCCAAATGTTTTTAACAAACATCAATGACACCCCATAAAGGAAAAAAGCATTTAAACCACAAGTCTCACCTGATCACTCAGGACCCAATTATGGGGCATAACAGCCTGATGACAACTCTTCACCAGATGGTGTATCTATTTGGAATGTAGTGAATCTTATAAATTCAGAGAATCATGAAAAGTTAGACACAGCCCAGGCAAAAATTTACTTTGGCACTATTTAGAAAGAATTTGTTTTGTTATATTAATAGAGTAAACAGGATTGAAAGAAAATAAACTCTTTTCAAGAACCTTAGGGGGCGGATGTGGCTCAACTGGTTGGGCATCCGTCTCCCATATGGAGGGACCTGGGTTCGATCCCCGGGACCTCCCGGTAAAAAAAAAAAAAAAATCTCAAGAACCTTAGCTGTCCCTTTTGCATACAAATACTATGTTAATTTCAAATGATTTTTATCCTCTTATTAAAGAAAGATGTCAGAGCTCACTGTTTGGCAACACTTCTTACTACACTTCTTACACTTATTTACTACATATGATATAAGTTGGTTTCAGATGGTATAAACGTATCAAATTAACTAAGTCCAGAACTTTATTTTTTTTTCTATTTGGGTTCAATGACCTTCAAGAAAAACAATTAATCAAGTAAAATGCAATCTTATTATATTTATGGGGAAAATGCAATGACAAAATGGTCTTTTAAAATTAAGAATAAGGACATAAAACTTTATTTTAAAAAAAATAGAAGGAAAAATTACACTCAATACCATGGCTAGTTTAGCATAAGAGACTGATAACAGAAAGAGGAGGTGATTAAGATGAACAAAGAAGGAAGATCAACAAAGAAATTCTAAGAAATAAATCTTAAAAGGAAAAAAAAGAAACTTCAGGAACTTACAGGAAGTTCTTCACTCAAGGTAGAAACACAGACTTCTTCCTCCTGCTACCAGGGATGGACTGGCCCTGATCTTGTTCAATGCTAATCCTTCCAGTTAGGCATTCCATTCCCTGCATCCAGCTTGAGGACTCACCTCCTTCAATTATTCCCTCTTTTTCCTGTATCTCTCTACTGATTCACATCTGTTAGCATTCAAGAATATTGACATAGTCTCCATCTTTCACTAGACCCCATGTATTCCTCTTGCTATCATCCCTTTTCTCCATCATCCTGTATAATAAAACTTTTTAAAAGGCCCACTTACAGTTAATCTTTCCACTTCCTCACTTCACTTTGTCTCCATAACTTACTCCAACATAAAAGGCCATTCAAACTACCCTTGTCAGGACTACCAAAGTCCTCCATCTTGCCAGACCTAATAGGCAATTCACAGTCTTCATTATATGTAAACTCTCAGAAACATTTGATAGTTGATCACATTGTCCTTGAACCACTGTCATCAACTTAGCTCCAGGATAGCACCTTTTGCTCTTTTTCCACATTTTTGTTTCATTTTCTGTCTTTCTTTCTCAAGCTCTAAATTTAGGAGTAATACCGGACCATTATTTGGTCTTCTCTGATTTATCTAACTACCTCTCAATTTATACTAACTACCCCCACACACACACATACACACTACCTTCTCCACAAGGAATCTTAATCGGCCTCTTGTCTTTAAGTACCATCTATACGTTAATAAATTCCAAAATTCTATTCCTCAGTAACACCCTATCTACTGAGCTCCAGATTTGCTTATCTAATTTAATTTTTGACTGATCTTCTCTCAGAAGAATCCAAGGTATCCCATGCTTCATATGTCCAAGTATCCTGCCCAAAGTCTTTTGTATGATTTAGCCCCTGCCTATGTCTACTCTCTCATCTTATACTGCATCAATTTCATTTTCTTTTTTTCAAGTCTTCTTCTATTCCTAGAAAATGTAAAATTATTTTCTGCTCTGAAACCTTTGCATGTGCTATTCCTTCTGCCTATAAAATTCTTTCTCAGGTACTTGGTCAGGTGGTTCAATCCTTCACCTCATTCGGACCTTCGCTCAGGATGGCCTTTTTTTTACTAAATCATCAAAAATAGCCTGACCTTCATCACTGTCTATCCCTTGCCCCCTTTACTGTTCTTTATCACAATTATACATATACACATATAATTCACATACACATGTATACATGCACATACTTGGGCACACACATACAATATGACCCCATTTGAATGTCAGCTTCATGAAGACAGGAATTTATCTTTCCCTGACCCATAATAGGCACTCAAAAATAGCTGTTACAAGAATGAATAAATGGCTAAAAAGAAATCAGGAATATCCGGGGAATTGATAAAGATGTAATTTGGGAAATATGATCTTCATTTTGAGGCCTCTTAGGTAATTGATGCAAACAGCATCCTATCCCTACTGCTTGTCATATAGAAAGTATTCCACAAGCATTTGTTGAATGAATACATAAAAAATTAACTGACTTAGGTGAGAATCAAGAAAGATTTAGCTGCTGATCACTTTCATAAATATCACACTTTGAATGAAAGCTAATAGGAGAGCAAATATGATTTTAGAGTTGACCTTAAATCATAAAAGTAAAATCACATTTATTTGCAGGATTTGGATTCAATAAATTTACTGAAATGATGTCAGCTACTACTCTTGGCACTTGGAGAAAGCAGGTTGGGCAGTGTAGGAAGGAGAAATGTGCAAAAGAATGGGGCCAAGCCACAAGCTGGGACCACTGTTCCCAGGAATGTTTTTCAAGAATGAGAGAAGGCAGAAATGAGGTAAGATGATAACAAAAGAAATGTAAGAGGGTGGGCAACCCCAGATTGTGCTCAGAGATGTACCTGGTGGAAAGATGGCAGGGTTGATAATCAAGAAGCATTAGGGGGATGGCGTATCAGGAACAATTTTTGCAGCACTGGATATCAGGAAGGACATCCTTAAGAATTGGGTGCATATTTAAAGTATAGGGGTTTCCAAGTTGGAGAAAGACTGTGTATCTAGCTGTTGCTAGGGTAAAAGTTTGATTTGTTAACATCAAGTCAGAAAGTAACAGCAGGGGTATGTGGGGTGGGGGGTGGCAGGTGGTGGGAGTGGTCTCAGAGCTAACTCATCCATGAAGCACAGTGGCCAAAATGCATCGGCCCATGATAATTTTAGGAGCCCTTGAAAATATTTTCATTTCTTTTACAATCAGAAGAAAAGAAATGAAATTTTAAGTTAAATAAAATGATTTCCTACATGTTAATATATTCATCTTTCTACCAACAAAATCATAAAATATTACTTTAAATATTTTTAGGGAGAGAAGTTCCCACAAAGGCAAAAGTGCCTAGGGCCTTTCAAAGTCCCATATTGTGGCCCTGATCTGGACTGGCGATAAGGGCTATTTTAATACAGACATTGTTTACAACTCCCAGTGCAGACTGATAATAAAAAGCAGACTGACTTTCAGCCTATCTTGTTGTCTTTAAATTCTCTCCAGGATGTGCTGCCTTTATTGCGTGCTTAAGGGGTCAACCACTCCCACCGCAATGTCCCTTCCACTCTCACCTTGGTACACCACTGAATCCAATGTTCTAAGGGCAGGGCCAAAATATAAGTGCCCATATATCTTCAAGTGAACTCTAATATGTATCATATTTCACTGTATCTAAGGTGAACATATTTTCATGTTAGATCTCTGAAATCAGGATGCATATTATGATCAATGGAATATTTTGAGTTATTTGGCAATTTTTTACCTACTGGTATAATATATAAGAATGCATCTTATAATCAATTCATTTTAAAATCAATGTCTTCTCAGATTTGGTGGGATATGAAACATTAGGATGAGCATAAAATTGTGTTCTCCCAAATTTAATGTATTTCTACTCACATTTTGGATTGACGTGAAAAGCAAGAAATTGTCCTATAGTCAGAATAAAATCACATAATGGACGTCAATGTCCCTACACTTAAGTTAATATATAAAGTGCTTCTAAGAGTGCATTAGGTATCCAGACAAGATGGTGTCGGTTTAAGTGTGGACTCACTATCTCTCTCGCAAAAACCATCTGAGTGGGGGCAAGATCCTTCCTGAGTGAGCTGTTTTGGGAACCCACAGAGCAGAAAGCTTCAGGGCATCGATCTGGAGAGAGCTGGACAAAGAAATAAATTGCTCATGGTAAAACCCTGAGTTTCTTGCCTCTGAGGCTGGAAACTGCAAGACGACTAAGACCCATTCTCAAGGCAAAGCCTCTGCGAGCCCCGAGCCCAGACTCCCGCCGGCCACCCAGTGGGAGGGAACATACTCCAAGACTGGGAGGGTTCTGGCAAAGGGTAGAAGGGGGTTTACTTTCTGGGTTTGGTTGCCTGGACCCCCTTTGAGCTTTGAGGAACATACCAGCTGGCTTAAGGTGGCACCAGGAAGAGGGGAGAGGTGATTTACCTAACGGCCCTGGGATAGAGAAATTTGGCCTGAAGAGGGTGGAGTCAGGCAGTTGACTAGTCCCCGTACTGAAAATGATCAAAATTTCAACCCCCCTAAAGGAGGTGGGCAGTAGGAAGCGCTTAATAAATTTCCAAGAGCCTATTTAGGGTCACCCTGGGAGGAGAGGGTGGTCTGGAAGATTGTTGAGAGTCATTTTTCTGCAGTGAGTTCAGTGACCAGGGTCCCATTTAAATTTCAAAAGGGAAATAAACCTGACTAGGAGAGGTGAGGGGGAATCCCCTCACATGAGCCATTGTGTCCTGCTGCCCTGGGAGAGAAAGCAATAAGAATAGAAATGGGACAAAGACAGACTCTTAATCTGCAGGAATTTATGCAACTGCAAGGAGTCAACCTGCCCCAGGGAAAGTGACTGGATAGCTTTCTGAAGAGCTGACTGACCCAACAGGAAAGCTCAGCTCAGTGGAAGAGTTTCCACCTTGAATATACAAGGTCCCTAGTTCAATTCCTGGTTCCTCTTAGAGTAGTGATCCACCTGGATATCAAACACACAGCTGATACTTTAGGACAGGGAAAACATAGACATTATTTTTGTATTAGCTTCTATTGGGTCTCTTATCTTTCCTTAAAAAGGGTTACTTTCTTTAAAAGTTTAACCTTCTTTACTCACTAACACCTGATTCAAAACCTGCAGAGGGAAGGCTGCAGGGTAATTGATGGATGAACACCAGCAGCCTGAGATGCTCCACAGGGGCCTAAGAGGGAAGGTGGTTCTTCCTTAGTTTTTGTTTGACTGCTTGCTTGTTATGTTTGGGTTTTTTGTTTGTTTGTTTGTTTTCTTGTTTTTCTTTCCTCTTTCTCCCCTTGCCCCTTTTCTTTTTTTATTTAGGTGCTGCTGGCTTGTTTCTTGTTTGCGGTGTTTCCTCTTCCTTGATTTCCCCTTTTCTGTGTATACTGATTTCATCTACCAACACTATCTTTTTTCCTTCCTTCATCTTTCTATCTTCTTCTTTCTGGTGTTATTCTTACATTCACCTCTCTTTAGTCCTCAATTTTTCTGTTTTTTTATTTCTATCTCATCTATTCTATTTTCTTTCTTTTATTAACTTTTTTTCTTTTTGTCCTTCCTTTGCTCTTTACCTCTGTCCTCATCACTCTGGCCTTTTAATTCATTCTGTATATTTTCTCTATTCAGGTTCCCGTTTCATTGTAGGTACTCCCCTTTTTTACTCCTATTACTCTGCACTACTTACATGAGTTAAATATTTGTTTTCCTGGGTTTTATGCAGTTCCTCTTCTAACTTTTACTATTATTATTACTATTACCCTTTTTCTTTTCTTACTGCTTTTGCTTTCTCTAGTGCTAATCTTTTCCTTCAAGGAAACATAGAAAACAGCAAGGAAATAGAATAAGAAGAACAAAGTGTCAAAGAGAAAACTTAACACACACACAAAAACAGAAGCTAAATAAAACCCTAGAATAGAGAGAGAGGCTAATCAACTGAATAAACTCATCAAGAAAAAAAGATGACCAGACAGCAACAAAAAATTACAAACATACCAAGAAATAGGAAGACATGGCCCAGTCCAATGAACAAACCAAAAACCAGGAAAAGATGCAGAACACTGAACAATTAATAAAGCTGTCCAAACAAATATCATGGACCAACTTAATGAAGTGAAGGAAGATATTAAGGATATTAAGAGGACACTGGGAGAACATACTGAAGAAATTGTAAGCATACATAAAAGATAACGGATATGATGGTGATGAATGGCACAATCCAAGAAATAAAAAAGACTCTGGAAGCATATAACAGCAGATTTGAACAGGCAGAGGAAAGAATTAGTGATGTGGAAGACAGTACATCTGAAACCAAACAGATAGTAGAACAGATAAATAAAAAGATAGAAAAAATCCAGCAGATGGGAAGCGGCTGTGGCTCAATCAGTAGGGCTCCCGTTTACCATATGGGAGGCCCCGGGTTTGGTTCCCGGGGCCTCCTGGTGAAGGCAAGCCCGCCCACACGGCGTGGTTAGCTGACCCAGCGAGCACAAGCAGCAAGGGGGGGATAAATGAATAAATAAATAAAATATTAAAAAAAAAATAAAATCCAGCAGAGACTTAGGCATTTGAACAACAACACAGAACAAACAAACATATGCATTATAGGCATCCCAGAGGGAGAAGAGAAGGGAAAGGGGACAGAAGGAGTGTTGGAGAAAATAATGGCTGAAAAATTACCAACCCTCTTGGGGAGATGGATGTACATATCCAGGAACCTCAGCATACCCCAAACAGTATAAATCCCAACAGGCCTACTCTAAGACATATATGTGTCAAACTGTCCAATGCTCAAGACAAAAAGAAAATACTGAAGGCAGCAAGAGAAAAGAGAACCATCACATACAAGGGAAGCTCAATAAGATTAAGTGCTGATTTCTCATCTTGAAACCATGAAGGCAAGAAGGCAGTGGTATGACAGAGTTAAGGTACTAAAAGAAAAAACTTCCAGCCAAGAATTCTCTATCCAGCAAGGCTGGCATTGAAAAATGATGGAGAGTTCAAAATATTCACAGATAAACAGAAATTAAGAGAGTATGCCAATAAGAAACCTGCCCTTCAAGAAATACTAAAGGGAGTTCTTCAGGTTGAAAGAAAAAAACAGGAGAGAGAGAGTTGGAGGAGAGTGTAAGAACAACTAAAAAGACAAAAAGAAAATAAAAACAACATATACATAAACCCAAAGAAAATATGGCTAATGTAAGTAATTCCTTGAGAGTAATAACACTGAATGTTAATGGATTAAACTCACCAGTCAAAAGAAACAGATTGGCAGAATGGATAAGGAAATATGACCCATCTATATGTTGTCTACAAGAAACCCACCTTAGACCCAGGGATCCAAGGAGGCTGAAAGTGAATGGCTGGAAAACAATCTTAAAAGCAAACAATAACCAAAAAAGGGTGGGAGTAGCTATACTAATATCAGACAATATAGACTTCAAATGCAAAACTATTGTAAGAGACAAAGATGGACATTATGTATTAGTAAAAGGGGTAATCTTTCAAGAGGAAAGAACAATCATAAACATTTATGCACCTAACCAGGGTGCCTCAAAATACATGAGGCAAACATAAGAAAAACTAAATGGAGAAATAGAAGTCTTTACAATTATAGTGGGGGACTTTAATACAATACACCATTGTCACCATTAGACAGACCATCTCAATAAAGAATCAATAAAGAAACAAAGATCTTGAATAATACATTAGAGGATCTGGACCTAATAGACATATACAGAACACTACACTCAAATACATCGGGATATACATTCTTCTCGAGGGCACATGGGTCATTTTCCAAGATAGACCAATGCTAGACCACAGAAAAATACTCAATGAAGTCAGAAAGACTGAAATCATACAAAGCAATTTCTCTGACCACAATGGAATGAAGCTGGAAATCAGTAAGGGCCAGAGAACCAGACTAGGCACAAAATTATGGAAGTTAAACAACTTACTCTTAGACAAACAGTGGGTCAAGGAGGAAATTTCAAAAGAAATCAGTAACTACCTTGAAACAAATGAAAATGACAACACAACATATCAAAACCTATGGGATGCAGTAAATGCTGTACTGAGAGGGAAATTCATAGACATAAATGCATATATCAAAAAAGAAGAAAGAGCTAAAATCAAAGACATAACTGTACACCTGGAGGAATTAGAAAAAGAACTACAAACTAGCCCCAAAGGAAGTAGAAAGAAGGAAATAACAAAGATTAGAGCAGAACTAAATGAAATAGAAAATAAGAAAGCACTAGAAAAATAAACTAAACCAAAAGCTGGTTCTTTGAGAAGATCAATAAAATTGACAAATCCTTAGCTAGACTAACAAAGAAAAAAAGAGAGGATGCAAATACACAAAATAAGAAATGAGGAAGGGGATAGCACCACTGATCCCACAGAAATAAAGAGTATAATAAGAGGTTACTTTGAAAAATTATATGCCAACAAGAAGGATATTTTAGAGGAAAGGGCCAAATTCCTAGAAACACACAGCAGCCCACATTGACAAAAGAAGAAATTGATGAACTCAACAGACCAATCACAAGTAAAGAGATAGAATCAGCCATCAAAAACCTCCCAATTAAGAAGAGCCCAGAACCAGATGGCTTCACAGGTGAATTTTACCAAATATTCCAGAAAGAGCTAACACCAATCCTGCTTAATTTCTTCCAAAAAAATAGAAGTAGAAGGAACAATGTCTAACTCATTCTATAATGCCAACAATACCCTAATACCAAAGCCAAAAAAAGATGCCACAAGAAAGGAAAATTACAGACCAATCTCTCCAATGAACCTAGATGCTAAAATCCTCAACAAAATACTTACTAATTGTATTCAACAACACATCAAATGAATTATACACTATAACCAAGTGGGTTTCATCCCGGGTATGCAAGGATGGTTCAACATAAGAAAATCAATGTAATACACCACATAAACAGATTGAAAGAAAAAAATCATATGATCATCTCTATAGATGAAGAAAAAGTATTCAACAAAATATAGCACCCTTTCCTGATAAAAACACTGTAAAAGATAGGAATAGAAGGAAACATTCTGAACTTGATAAAGAGTATATATGAAAAACCCACAGCTAACATCATATACAATCCTAAAAGATTTCTGTCTAAGGTCAGTAACAAGACAAGGATGCCCAATATCACTGCTCATATTTAACATTGTGTTAGAAGTACTTGCTCAAGCACTGAGGCAAGAAAAAGACATAAAAGGCATCCAAATTGGAAAAGAAGAACTAAAAATGTCACTATTTGCAGACGATATGATCCTATACATAGAAAGCCCTGAGAAATCTACAACCAAGCTTCTAGAACTTATAAATGATTTCAGTAAAGTCACAGTTTATAAAAACAATGCACAAAAATCAGTAGCATTTCTGTACAACAATGAGCAAGAAAAAATACCATTTACAATAGTAACTAAAAAAAATCAAATACCTAGAAATAAATTTAACTAAAGTTGTAAATGACTTATACACAGAAAATGACACAGCAAACTACACAGCACTGTTAAAGGAAATCAAAGAAGACTTAAATAAATGGAAGAATATCCCCTGTTCATGGATAGGAAGACTAAACATCATTAAGCTGTCTATCCTACCCAAACTTATCTACAGATTTAATGAAATCCCAATAAAAACAACACAGCATTTTTCACTGAACTGGAAAAACTATGAAATTTATTTGGAAGGCCAAGAGGCCCCAAAAAGCCAATGACATATTGAAAAAGAAAAATGAAATTGGAGGAATCACACTACCTGACTTTAAAATATACTACAAAGCTATAATGGTCAAAACTGCATGGTATTGGCACAAGGATACACCTACCGACCAATGGAACCAAATTGAGAGTTCTGATATAGAGCCTCACATATACGGTCATCTGATATTTGACAAGGCCCCCAAGCCCACTCAACTGGGAAAGAATGGCCTCTTCAACAAATAGTGCTTGGAGAACTGGATATCCATATCCAAAAGAATGAGAGAGGAGCACCATCTCACATCTTATACAAAAATCAACTCAAGATGGATCAAAAATGTAAATTTAAGAGCTAAGACCATAAAGACCTGGAAGATAATGTAGGGAGGCATCTAAAGGACCTTGTAAAAGGAAAAGTCTTCATGAACTTCACACCCAAATCACAAGCAGTGAAAGAAAAAACAGATAAATGGGACCTCTTCAAAATTAAAACCATTTGCACCTCAAAGGAGTTTGTCAAGAAAGTGAAAAGACAGCCTATGCAATGGTAGAAAATATTTGGGAACCATATAGCTGATAGGAGCTTAATATCCAGCACTATAAAGAAATCTTATATCTTGAAAATAAAAAGACAAACAAGCCATTTTAAAAATGGGCAAATGATTCCAACAGACACTTCTCCAAAGAAGAAATACAAGTGGCTAAAAAGCACATGAAAAGATGCTCAACATCACTAGCTATTAGGGAAATGCAAATCAAAACTTCAATGAGATGCCATCTTACATTCATTAGACTGGCAGCCATTAAAAAACAGAGGACTACAAGTGTTGGAGAGGATGTGGAGGAATGGGTACCCTCATCCACTGCTGGTGGGAATGTAGAATGGTCCGAAGGTCAGGCAGTTCCTCAAAACACTAACTACAGATCTGCCATAGACCCAGCAATTCCGCTGCTGGGTATATACCCAGAAGAACTGAAAGTAAGGACATGAACAGATATGTGCACACCAATGATCATAGTGGCATTATTCACTATTGCCAAAAGTTGGAATCAATCCAATTGCCCATTAACAGATGAATGGATAAACAAATGTGGTATATACCTACAATGGAATGTTACTCAGCTGTAAGAAGGAATACAGTACTAACACATGGGATAACATGGATGAATCTTGAGGACCTTATGTTGAGTGAAGCAAGCCCGAAATTGATGGGCAAATACTACATGACCTCTCTGATATGAATTAAGCAAATATAGCTGACTCAGAGAGCTAGAGACTGGAAGATAGGCTTACAGAAAATAGAAAGGGAAAACAAGGTTTTGATCCAACGCTTATACAGGCAAAATCTATGATAAGGTGGAAGTGAGTAGTTGGGCAGTGAAGGGATATGACAGGGGTGTAGGTATACTTTTGGATTGGGTGGTGCAAGCTCGACAGGGGGTAAGGTGGGGAGGAAGGGTTGGACGGTTCATGGACTGGGGGAAGGGTTGGAGGAGGGAGCAGTCAAACACTGGGGATTGGTGTGTATGTGGGAGGAACTATAATGCTGAGAAAATCCTTTTGGCAATATGACAAGGAAGGGTTACTGGTTTAGGGTGTTGGATGGGGTTGGGGAGACATTTGGGACAGGGCACACCTGGGGCAGTCTTTGAGAGAATGTACGAGTGATCATTTTGTTATAGTGTACTGTATCAGTGGGGGAGTCCCATATAACGAGTGGGAAGGATTTGGATGCCCATGCTGGGGAGGCCCAATATGTTCTCAAACAGAGGGGAGAGTGTCTCTTGAGAGCATGGGTGGTTCCTAATAGGGAGGACAGACTAGTGTGTCAAGCTCTCAGCATTGTAGCAAATATCTATGAACTTTGTCCTTCAAGGTGTGAAGCCTGGTGGTCACCATGAGCCCCGAGGGGAGGTGGAAAGAGGAATAGAATAGATGGAAGAGGGGGTATTTGGGGGACAATGGAAGTGTTCTGCATGACCTTACAATGGTGGATACAGGCCATGTTAAATTTCATCAAAAATTTATAAAATTGTATGGTCTAAAATGTAAACCATAATGTAAACCATTGACCATAGTTAGTAGCTATGTTTCAATATTTGTACATCAGTTGTAACAAATGTACCATCCACACGTAAAAAGGTTATTAATAGGGAAGAAAGAAAAGGGGATTCCCCTATATTCTTTATGTAACTTTACTGTGACTTAAAACTTCTTTGAAGACAAAAAAAAAAAAAAAAAGACACTGGAGAAGAAATGGAAGAAAATGCCACTGTACGTTTAGGACAACAGATATTACAGTGATGAAAGGCAAAACGTCAAAAAATTTTTAAAAATATTTGCCATTTTTTAATACCCCATTTTTAAACTTTATTTTAGTTTTTCTAAATTATTATGTATTTTATTTCTTATGTTTAAAGCTATCGTTATTATTTCATTTTCCTATTAATCAAATTTGGCAATATTCTTGGCTTCATTTTTGAAGAAATTTTGGATTACAGAAGGGTTACAACTATGGCAAGGGAGGATCAATGGTGTGGGGTGTGAATGATGGGGGACACATGGCAGGAAGTTCACTGGACATACATATAAGGTATATAAATATGTTCAAATGTTCATGGGGCATTGCCACAGTGGGTAGAGTTTCACACAACAGCCGAAGGATTGTTGAATCCCCATCCTTGGGAGCTCTGCTGCATTCTCTAATGGAACAATATCAATCTTCCAAGTACAGGGTCAATGATTAGTGAAGAAGGATGGTTCATTGATGGGCCCTTGATATTGATGACTATGCTTATGAGGCTCTTGCTATTGAATTTGCAACTTGACCTAGTGTTGTAGGGTGCCTAAGAGTTACCTCCTGAGAGCCTCCTTGTTGCTCAAATGTGGCCTCTCTCTAAGCCAAACTCAGCATATAGATGCATTACCTTCCCCCCAGCGTGGGCCATGACTCCCGGAGATGAGCCTCTCTGGCACTGAGAGATTACTACCAAGCAACAACTGGTAATACAACTGGAAAAAGACCTTGAATAAATGGGGGAAAAAGTAAAAACAAATGAGTTCATATGGCTAAGAGACTTCAAAGTGAGTCGGGAGGTCATCAGAGAGGTAACGCTTATGCACGTCTCAGCAGGATCTCGTAGACAGCCAAAGTAGACACTACCCCAAAGAGTGGGGCTCCTGAGGGCTCTGGAGACACCCAGGTCCTATGGTCATGGCAGATAGCTCCAGAGTTTGGTGTCTTGCCATTGGGCTCTACTTTGGAGACTGTTCTCCTGAGTGTGTCAGAGTTGGACTCAGATTGACATTTCTACATATGCCTCTTCTGTCCCTTTTATTTGAACCTATAGTTGGTGCTGGAGTTGGTAGCTATATGTCCAAGAGACTTGAATCTCTGGGCTGTCCATGTGCCAGTTGGGCCTTGAGCCTCAGCAGAGTTCTACACCTACTCTCCGGGTCATTCAACTCACCCAGGACAACTAACAAGGAGGTGAGGATGGACAACCACCACACCAAGGAACCAAGAGTCTACAACTGCAAGTAAGAGAGTCCCATTCATCAGCCATATGGAATCGATGTCCCCTCTCAATTAGAGGTGGAGTGGGCATCACCATCCCAGAATCCTCAGGACTGGAGAATAAAATCTGGACTAGAGTAGACTTACTGGTACTCTACTATAGACTTATTGGGACTCTAGCTATGTAAGAAATTATATCATTGATGTGAAGACAGTGGTCACTGGAGGTGCTGAAGTCAGGGAGAGGGAAAAAGAGGTGTAATGTGGGGGCATTTTCAGGACTTGGAAGTGAACTGGATGACATTGTGGTGAGAGATACAGGCCATTATATATCCTGCCATAGTCTACAGAATTGAATGGGAGAGAGTGTAAACTACAATGTAAACTATAGTCCAAGCTTAGTGGCAATGCTCCAAAATGTGTTCATTAACACTAATGTGTTCATATCACACTAATGAAAGAAGTTGTTAATGTGGGGAAAAGTGGGAGGTCTGGGGAGTGGGGCATATGGGAATCCCTTATATTTTTTATGTAACATTTTATGTAATCTAAGTATCTTTTAAAAATAAAAAATATATTTAAAAAAAAATTTTTAAAAGAGTGCATTAGTTAATTAGTGGAACAATCTGCTATAACAGCACAGCACTCCATCAGAAGATAAAGTCCTAGCCTTGACCTCCCTCTGTAGACTGTGCTTACCTTACCATTTACTGCAGGCTCTTCCTAGGTTTTGCTGGCCTGGAGCTCTGATGTCAAACTTGGGAAAGTCCCAACATTCATCGAAAACTTATCTATTCCAGACATTCTGCTAAGACTTTGACCTACATTATCTCCTTTAATAATTCTGTAAGGTAGTCAGGGCAGGATATTTACTGAGAGTATTTTTTGTTGTTGTTCCAGATACTAGAGCATGCGTCTTTCCTATAACCCAAAAGGTTAACCAAGCCTTTGTTTTTCTTTTCCCCACAGTGCATTTATGTCATCAAAAGCAAAAGTTGGCAGGCATCTACTTAAAACTCTAGACTCTCTGACAGAAATTATGCCAGATTTATTCCAGTGAGGCAGGTGAAGGAAGTAAGTGTTGCTGAGTAGGAGAGGCAGAAGAGAGTTTTCTTTCAACTGGAATAGTATGGAGGCTTTGTATATTCTTTTGACAATGGGGACTAAGGCCCCACTCTCACACAGGTTCCCTGAGAAGTGACAGAACCTATGGGTGAGGCCTCAGGTATACCGAAGGGACTGAAGATTAACATCTGTGGCCCCATTAATTAGAGCAAAATATTCTTATATGAAAGCTTGACACAAAAGCAACAGATGTGTCTTATTCAAGAGGCATGAAGGCCAGGACAAGAAGCATCAACAGTGTTCTCTGAATTGAAACATGAACCAGAAATGAAAGGATCCTTCTCACATGTTCTGGATTGTTTATTAATCCCTCAATTTCCTAATCCTGGGGTTGAAAGAATACCAATAAAGCACAGGTTAAATTTCCTGCCAGTCCAATGAATGGAGACTTGGAACAGATTCAATTTAACACAGGGATCAGAGAAATGTGACATTACACATACCCTGTGTTGAGCTAAGTGGTATACCTACCACATCAGTACTATACGGTTTTTTCAAAGAGGAAACTAAGGCCTAGAGAAGTTGAGTGAGTTCCCCAAATACTGTCAATGGAGACAAGTCTTGAAGTCAATTTCATTTGACTACAAAGCCTTTGCTACTTTTCTTTGGGCCCTGAATCCCACTCCTGCAACCTCAAACCAGATCTCTTAAAACATGTTGCCACTCTGCCTTGTATCCTGTTATTATATATACTTCTGGCACAAGCAGTTGTCTAAATTAGGATGAACATATGTCCTATTCTGCCTGGGACAGTCCTGGTTGGTACCCTGACCTTTTTCAGAATTTCTCTCAGATTTTTCAATTTTAAATAAGTAATATTATCATGAATTGCATCAAAATAAATCACTATGGAGTTCATAGACTTCCTTCCTATTTATATTTCCAGCTCCTGACAACATCTCCACTAGTAATAGGTGAGTTCACATCCAGGAACAGTTTTCTCTTTAACATGTGATTAAAGCTGAAAGACAACCAAATGGAAGCTATTTTTTGTATTGACTCTGGATAGAATGTTACTAACGCCTTCTTTACAATGTCAACCTGCAAGATATTCACTGCTAAAGCACATTCAGATAGAAGCTAGGGAAAACTTAACTCTCCTTTTCTTTGGTGGTTGTGGGCGAAGATTTTGGAGCTACTTCTCCTACCCAGTATGGGGTATAACTGTAACTCAACATGCAAAAAGCCACTAAGTTATAAGGTCTGTGTAAAAATATGGGAAAGTATTGGTTAGTACAGGTTGGAATATGGAACGTGCTGAAATTAGAGGGGTAGTTATTTCACTGAAGAGCCTAGAGATGGACAATAGCATGAATGGGTCTGGTGCTCTGGTTTGATCACATAATATGTGGTATAAATATATAACTAGTTATTTTGATGTTTGCTAACACATTTTTATGTTGCGATGTGTCATTTCAGCAGCAAAATGCTTAAAATTAAATGTCATATTTAATGAAAATTTAAGAACTGAAGTTTACATTCTCAAGAAAGCTAGATAATGAATGTGTAACTTGCACAAATTATTTTTTGACATATGCTATTCACCAAGGAAGCCGTAGAGATTTAGTTATTCTCACAAAAACCAGACCACATAAATCTATTCAAGAAGCTTCAGCATCTATTTCAAATTAAGCCGTTATTTAGTCATTATTCAGCCAATTGGGACTGAAGATTATAGGATTATGATGCAACATAAGCAAAGAGTACTTCTGCATATTACATATCACATACTACATATTACTCTGGAAACCATGACTTTTCATTTAGATCAAATGACTGATCTATTGGAATTGGTATAGTGTATAAATAATTTATAATTTGTCCAGCTACAATATTCTATCAATTAAAATAGAAGTCATATTAGGGAAAGTTAATATACATACACACAAACATATAAATATGTATACTTATTACATATATATTTTAGAACAAAATATTTTAGAGAAAGCTGATGATGAATGAAAAATAATAATAGCATTGCAATACACACTTTCTCTCTTTGCTTCCCACCACCAATCAGAATTTGAAAATGTTTGTAGCATTAATTTGAAGAAATATCTTGCACACCAAAATAAGCGTCTTACACTTTTTATTATTAAGTTCACTGAACTGTGATTGATTATAATTCAAATTAATTGGGAAATCTTTAATCAACATATTCTGCAAATGGATTATCACATGATTTCAAATCTTTTGGTCAGTTTAAAATATTGAAAACAGACTCAAACAAAAAGATATGAAATTTATCACTATAAAATAGAACCTGAATTTATTGAACATTGAGAGTTAAAACAGTATCTGAGATTTAATTTTAAAATTCTTTAATTGCATTTTATGTTATTTCAACTTCTAAGAAAGCACTTTTGTTGAAGTTCCCATTTGTAATCTGATAAATTTATATTTTCTATTGCAATGTAATGAAATTAGAAAGTTTATGATCTTCCATTATTTATATTCAAAAGGATAATAAATAGAAACAACTTATATAATCATTTTTCTTGTGAATCTATTTGTCCAAAGTAGGCACTTAAATGAAAGCAAAAGACTGTACTTGTGAGGATATTTGGGCTGAATTATTTGCATAATTCAATTAAAATATGAAAATGAAAGTATCTTTCATTAGAAATTACTCTCTAAGCTTATAACTTATATGTACTAAGCATAAAAACATTGCTTATGCTATATTAATATATACACAAAAATGGCCCAGAGAATTAGAATTCCTATATATACTTCACCCAACTTCTTCTAATATTAACAAATTATTTAACCATGCAACAATTACTAAAACTAAGACATTCACATTACTATAATATTATTAACTCAACTATATTCTACTTTCACCAGTTTTTCTAATGGCCTTTTTCTAGGATCTGACCCAGGATACCATGTTACATTTGGCCATAATGTCTTCTTAGTCTCCTCTAATGCATGACAGCTCTCTTACCCTTTAACTTTTCTGACCTTGACACTTTTGAAGAGTACTGGTCAAATATTTTGTAGAATGTCCCTCAACTTGGGACTAATGCCTTCCTCTGATTGGTCTGGGGTTATGGATTTGGGAGAATAATAACATAGAGGTAAAGTGCTTCTCATCACATCTTATCAGGGGATACATAAAATCAACCTTGGCCAGTTGATTAAGTGGGTATCTGCCAGGTTTCTCCACTCTAAACTTACATTTTTCCCTTTCCATACTCTATTTATTAGAAGGAAATCACTAAATCTGTCAACAACAAGGGGTATGAATTAAGCTCCATCTCCTGGAGGGAGGAATATAAAAAATTTATGGACATATGTGAAAACCACCATGGTAATTAATAAATATTTGGGGAGAGATACTTTGAGTTTTACTCACTGATTTTAGTTTTCAGCCATGGATCTTGCCTGGAGCAACTATTTCTGTGGTGCAGTTTTAATGATTCTTTCTGTTTCTCTCATTTCTTCTACTTTTATTATTGGATCTCTTCTGTGAAGTCAATCTGTCCCTTCACACTCATTTATTTATTTTTTCAATAATTCTTTGGTATCAGAATGGACTCATGGATATTTATTTATTTGTTGGGTTATAATCTAATACCATCATTATTTATTTTCTTGCTCAAATTGTTCCAGCTTGGGCAAATTTTGGGAACTTTTTCAGATTGGCCCCTGTGTCCTTTTGAAATGCCTCCTATCATTTGAAAAATTGCCCTCACTTTCAAGTACTACAAGTTATTCTAGTCTCTTCTTGTATTTTCCTTGACTCAGCCCTAGAATCTGGTATTTCTCCAAAGAATCTTATTTCCTTGTATTGAAGAATGGTACTTAGAAAACAAGATCTTGATGTTAGGTATGCATGTTGCTACTGGGTATCACTGCTTCTAGGCCATCTCAGCAGACAGAGCTATTAAATAAATTTAGGCACACCAACCAATGTATGCATACATTTCTGTATTTATTTCTGTATCTCTCAATCTACATACACAGATTAAAATAAAAGGGAACTTATACAAATATGTCAGATTCTAATCCAATGTTTATGCTATATTTTAATGTTTAGAGCAATATAAACAATTTTTCTTTAATATATATATGGTAGTTTGGGGCTTTTGTGGATCCCATAAAATCCTGTTCTTACTGCTGGTCCTTTCCTATGCATGTAAACCTATCGCAGGTGTGACCTTTTGATTAGATTCAGTTAAGGGAATTTCCTGTTGATTAGATCACTTTAGCAGGACATGACCCAGAGTGGGTCCTGGTCCTTTTATTGGACTCCTTTATAAATGGAGGAATAAAAAGCTGCAGACACAGGGAAAAAAGCTGCAGAGACAGAGAGGAACCCAGAAGCTGAGAGAGCAGGCTCCGGGAGGCAGGAGCCACTTTAACCTGAAGCTGAAAGCTACAATGCCTGGAGAAGAGGGGAGGGAGGAGAGGGGAGAAACGATATGATACCACCCTGTGCCTAATCACCCACAGCTGCAGGTTGGTGAAAAAGCATCTCTGATGATGCCTTGATTTGGACACTTTCATGGCTTCAGAACCGTAAGCTTTTAACCTAATAAATTCCCACTGTAAAAGCCAAAGCATTTCTGGTATATTGCTCCCAGTAGCTTTTAGCAAACTAAAACAATATATTATATATTTTATTTCTATTTTTAGAAAAATATTTTTAAATATAGTTTTTGACTATACTACTTATATAAGAATTAATTTGTTTCTTAATAACTAAATATTTCAAAATAATGTGCAATTTAAATGAATTTAACATTCCCTTTCACTCTTAAATTGTCCTAATTTAGACAACAACTATAAAGTGACCCTAATGTGAGTTCATCTGCACTTACTGGGCTCTTTGAATACTATGTTTAGAGCAGGGTTTTTTAACAAGGGGTCCATGAGCTTGAATTGAAATTCAAAAAAATATTATTTTTGTGGGGATGTGTTGGTACAGGCATGATATATTTAGTAAATAATACACAGTACAGTGTGGACTTAGTAAGGGGGCCTGTGGAAGAAAAAAGGTTAAGAGCCCCTGGTTTAGAGCAAAGCCTCTCAATCTTTCATATGTATAGAAGACACCTAAAGATCTGCTTAAAATGCAGACTCTGATTCAGCAGGTCTGGGGAAGGGCTTGAGCGTCTGCATTTCTATCAAGCTCCTAGGTGTTGCCAATGCTGCTGGTGGGCAGACCAAACTTTGAGTAGTAAGAATGCAGACTACCTAGTTGTCCTTGCATGAACTGTCTATGCAGTCTTCCAGGTATCTTCAATCCTATAAAGTCTTGGTTCCTACCTTTACTCAAGGTCCTAGAATGCCTCATTCCACAATCCATTCCCACTGAACTCAATAATAGCCTCTAAGATTCTATTAAGTTTGTAACTCTTCATTTCTACACTTACTTCAGGTTAGAGGCTTTATCCAATTACAAGCAAGGCAAGTTTATATCCATTTGAAAATGAGATTAGCAGTGTTTGACAGGTGGTTATGGAAGGGTGTCCCTCTCACCCTCTTTTTATTCTTTAATAGTTTGTAGAATAGAGAACTTTAGAAAACATTATTTGCCTGGCTATATCCATGTTTCACTTATAGATAGCAGCTGCTTCACTGTGAACTTTCCCATTTTCAGTTTAGTATTAATTTTGATGTGTTTTTTCACCCAAGGAAAACACCTGTGGAGTCTTTTACAAGATTTGGTGGACTCACACTGTGATCAGAGACAGATGCTTAAGGGAATAGTGGAGTCAGTCTGTGATTTCTGACTACTCCTGGTGGGGGGGGGGGTGGGAGAAGGGAGAGGAAGAGTGAGAGTGAGGGAAGAACAGAGTAAATATATAGGTGGTGTAATCTCATGGCCATCTGTGCTAACTGCATGCCTCAATTTTCAAAAAGAAACAGATAGTATGAAAGCAAATGTTATTAACTGGTTTCAATAATGTGCTTTTCAAAATATTTTTATTTCACTCATTCATTCACGATTGCAATCTAGTTTTTTGTTTGTTTGTTTGTTTGTTTGTTTAGGAGGTACTAGGGATTGAACTCAGGACCTTGCACATGGGAAGCAGGTGCTCAGCCACTGAGCTGCACCCACTTCTACACTCCTTTTGAGTTCCTACTCCGACAAGGCATTATGCTGAGCACTGGAGACCAAATGATGAGATAATCCCTGTCTTCAATTAGCTTTTGATAGAGAAATGTAAACTTGAAGATACACAGGTCATCACAAGACATTATGATAAAAACTATACTGTTCAGAGCCAGGAAAGCACATAAAAGAGCATCTTGTCCAGTCTTAGGGATTTTGTGAAAGTTTCCTGTGTTAGTCATGGTTCTCCAGAAAAATAGAACTGATAGGAGATGGATGGATGGATGGATGGATGGATGGATGGATGGATGGATGGATGGATGGATGTAAAAATTGGCACGCATGGCTGTGGGGATTGGTAAATCTGAATTCTGTAGGGCAGGTCACAAGTTCTGTACTCAATGATGATGTTGAATCTCCAGGAGAGATAGCAATTTAGGAATTCTAATGAAGGTGAAAATGAACTCAGGTTTCCATTAAAAATGAGAATAAAAGTGATGACTGATTAAGTTAAGATTAAAGTAGATCAAAATATGTGGAAAATGGAATAAAATACCTTATGTACTATGTTTTATGGCCTTAGCTAACAATACCAAACTGCAACATCAATGTATTGAACATGGAGTAATGTTAGCTAGCTGAGAGCCAGGCTCAGGTCAAAAGCTGAGAAAAGGAAAGAAACTCCTTTCTGACTCCAGCCAAAGTGCTGCCAAAGTGCTGGATTCACCCTAATTTCCATGTCTGGGAGCCGATGTGGTTCAGTGGTTGAGTGCTGCCTTCCCACATACAAGGTCCTGGTTTCAATCCTCAGCCTTGGTACCTCAAAAAAAATTTTTTTTCCCATGGCTCTCCCATCTCCTTATGAAGGTGGTGTATGGAAGGTGGAGGAAGAGATAACACAGAACTGCTCTTAGATCCCCCAGAAATGGCCTCCCCACTTCATGCCCAGAGCAGTGCTCAATTTGGCCAGGAAGCACCTTCCTCAGCTGGGCAATTTCCATGAAGGCAAGTGCCAGCTGGCATTGATGATCAAGGCAGGCCAAGAGGCTACCTGTTTGTCCATACCCCATTCTCGACCTCAGACATGTATAACTTCAAGGCTCGAGTTCCAAGTTATCAGGAGGAGCCTAAGAAAATGGAAAACTAGTTCAACTCCATTTTTGCAACCCATAATCCTAACTGATCGGATACAGTCCCTGCTAAATGTAATGTTAACCTCTGAAGAGAGATAGTTGGTGTTGGAAAAAGCCCATGACCATTCCAACTCACTGAAACAATATTCCAGACAATCCAGTACATGTTTCAGGGAACCAAGTGGTTCCCAGAGCCGAGCCAAATTGGAATCCATCAGACAGAACCAAATTAAATCTTAGGTTGTCCACCAATTACAGCCAGCTGAGATAGCTGGTGGGAAAAAAGAAGGCTTATGTATTTTTCTTAGAGCTGCCATAATAGACTGCCATAAACTAAGTGACTTCAAACAGAAACTTATTGTCTCACAGTTCTGAAGTCCAGATGTCTGAAATCAAGGTGTCTACAAGGCCACGCTCTCTGTGTAACCTGTAGGGGAGAATCCTTCCTTGCCTCTCACTAGCTTCTGCTATTTGCCAGCAATCCTTGGCATTCCTTGGCTTGTAATTGTGTCACTCCAATCTCTGCCTCCTTCTTCACATGGCTGCCTTCTCTCTGCCTCTCTCCTCCTCTTCTCATAAGGATGTCGATCAGATTGGATTAGACCTCACCCTACTTCAGTATTTTCTCATCGTAACATGAATATAACTGCAAAGACCCTATTTCCAAATACAGTCACCTTCACAGGTACCAGAGATTAGGACTTCAGCTTACCTTCTGTGGAGGTCACAATTCAACCCATAACAGTTTATGACACTTTTATTACAAGAAAGAAATTACTTTGTACAAAGCATTCACGACCGTTATAAGAGAGAGAGGCTTGTTTGGCAACATTACTCGCTTCTCAGTTCCTCTCTAAAAACCTTCGCCTACGATTAATGACAGAGTTGCCACCTGAAAAGCTGATTTAGAAATGAAAGGGTTTACTTTATCTTGGACCCAATGACTCATGGGAGAATCACTGAAATAAATTTCTCTTAATGTTTTCCAAAGAGACTTACTGATCAAAGTTGTTTCAGACCCAGAGGTGTGTTCCTTCCAGCACAGGGATGAGGCATATCTCTAGGACACCCAGAGGACATTTATAGTCACTTCCCAAGTGGCTCTTGTTCTCTGGATTACAAACCGAAATTATCTCTGGGCTGTCAATGTAACATCTTCCAACAGCATGAAATTCTGTCAAACAGAAATTGAAGATGAATAAAAGTAAGATACACACTCAGGATTATTCCTATTGTGATGCAGCTGTGCTTTGCACTGATGATTCTACATGCTAACAGTAGATTTAGGGAAATAGAGACGTACTGGTTTTGTAAATGCCCCTGTACACTTTGCCTCGGGAAGTAGCTGTGATTGAATAGACCGACAAATGCTTGAAGCATACGCAGTGCACCAACTATACCGCACTCCAGGGCAGGATTACAAATGCCTTGTGTGCATTTAGGGGGGTAATCAGTTATCAGAATTCCATTTGTAATTTATGTTTGCATGAAAATGCAGTTTTTAACCATTGCTGGGATTTGACGAACAAGTGCAACCTTTTTTCATCTCTTTGAACTTCAGGGAATTTCGGCATGTCATTTCAGTAATAATGCATGTCTACATTATTGGATAGCTGTTTACTAAGAATAAAAAACTACCCTTTACACAAATAATATTTACAGAACATATCTAGTGCAGGCAAAGCTGTTCATTACTTACTAGGTTACAGTCTAAATAGACACCTACCTAAATCAGGACAAAAGAAAGGCAAAGAATAGGAGGGCCATAAATGCCCTTCACCTTTAGATACGTTAGCAATGCCTGAGACACATGAAGAGATATTTTAAAAGAGTATTAGAGAGGGAAATTATACAAGACTCCAGCCCTATGACTTGAACCTGAAAATATCTTATGTTTGGAGTAGCAAGGAGATGGTTAAAAAGTGGAGAGAGAAAAGACACAGGAGATGGAGTTATTAATAATATTAAATGGTTATGGTTAGATATGAGAATGTATAAACTAAGATGGGGGTATGGGATAAAATGAAAGGTTATAGAATTTGGAAACACAGGGTAGCAGTCCTTAACCTTCATATAGCAACATTAAAACTTTTTGAACTCTGTACCCCTGTGTATTTTTCTAGAAAGGGACATAATTTTTAAAAATTTGCATAAAAGCTCAAGAGCTGCCAATATCTTAGGAAATTTACAGAGTGTAAAATCCCCTCTGTGGAATGTAGCAGAGATGATAAAATTCTAGTCCCAGAATTTTAACTCAGTGTTTTTTTGAATGTTTTGGACTATGACCAACGGTAAGGAAAATATTTTACCTTGAGACCTTTTACATAGTCTCTCTCACTCTCTCACACAACTGAAATAAATATAGTTGTTACCCTTACTGTTATATGCACGCTGATATTTTACATTCTATTCTACTCTATTCTAGGCTATTCTATTTCATTTATAAAATACTAGTCATGACCCATTAAAATGATTTCATGACCCATTTATGAATCACATCCTATAGTTTGAAAAACAGTTTTAACTGACTAAAAGGTGACAACTGCAAAGGAAAAGAAATGAGGAAATGTGCAACTTGAATAGACAAGGTGAGTTCTACTTCAAGCACTGACAAAGGTTATAGTAAAAAAGAGGAATGGTTGACATTCAGAAGAATGACATAGGAAGACTGGAGGGAGGAGGATACACTTGCCTTACTGTGATGGAGGCAAAGCTTAAAACTGTGTCTATACTAAATTAAAGGAAATGTACTGTTAATTAAAAAGAAAACTACTAATGTCTTAAACAAAATAAAGGATAACTTTATAATACTTTGGTTGTTTTTACAGGTGAGCCGAAGTTGTACAGCTTGTCTGGGTACGAAAGGAGTTACCTCCCTCTATGGAAAATGAAAGAGGTATTGAGAGTAGGAAAGGAATTTTGAGAAAATATTAATAATCTTATTCTGAGCTTTTAAAAATGTCTACCTGCCTGGAAGATTTAATTTTCTTAAAGCTTTTATTTTGAAATCTCTAAGCTCTATGAAAATCAATGGCAATAAACAATATCTCTATAACTCAACAAATGTGACTTTTAGGATATCCTTTTAATGAGAAGGTCTAGATTAGAGGGGTAACTGTCAAATTGGGTGGGCAAATTACTCATGTATTTTTCCTTCAAAATTAATAGGAGCAACTGCAGGTCAAGACAAGCTTGAAAAGAGGCACAGTTGCTCAAGCTGAAAATTCTTCTGAAGGTGGCATTGGGTGCCTTGGAACAATTCAATTAGCTAATCACAGATGGTTGCCAGATATGCAATCGAAACTTTCATTTCACTAACAAATGTCACAGCTAAGAAAATCTGAACTTTGGAAATTGGGGGCGATTCCATGTGAATGATAACTTCTGTTCTTGTCACGATGTCATAGGAACCAGATTAGGAGGTACAGTGTCACACGAGTGGAAACTTCCTAGCAATTAGAGCTGCCCAACAATGAGTGATGGGCACTGTCTGAAAAGTGAGACTCCCGTTGCTAATCACCCTGGGAATTCATGCGTGGGGGCCCCAGCAAAGTTCTCTGAGGTGCCTGGCAAGATTCAGGGCTCTGAGATACTAAGAAGTGAATGTTTACAAATTGATAATTTAACAAATTAAATAAATTGAAGTATATCATCAAATTAATGCAGTCCATAAAAACACTCTACAGGTCTAGTTCCCTAGTTCTTTTCTCTAATTAGAGGGTGCAACCTGATTTTGTTTTTCATATTTTGAAGAGCTGTCATATTGACTGATACAATGTTGCCAGTGTGTCAGGGGTTCATAATGAGCACAGAATTATTTGATAAATTGATGAAAAAACTTTCTTGAAAAATGTGGACATATAGACAATCACATATAGTTGACCACACACTTTTGCTTAATTAACTATATGTGATACTGAAATCACATATCGTTGATCCATCCATAGACTACTAGACCATAAACCCATATGAGACACTTTGCTATACTTGGTCTAGTGTGAACACTCAGCTTTTCTACTGTTTTGACTGCATAAGAACTAATAATCCACTGACCCTCTTAAATGGAGTAGGGTGGGGAGAGGGACGAAGCATATATTTAAATGTTCCCTGTGGTTGTCAATATATCCCACCGGTCCATATCCTTTGCTTTACATAGTTAAAGGTGTACAGGTCAGGTATAGTCTAACTTCCAAAAAAAACCCTCTCTTTATATTTCCTTTTTTTTTTTTTTTTTTTATGAAAATGCAAGTTCGTTTTTTTTTTTTTTTTTTGACAGAATATGTTTTTCCAACTCACCCAAATCATTATCAGCTCAAGGTAATGATGGAGCATAAATGAATGGATGGGAGAATGAATGATTTAGACATCTCCAAATGAGGGATAAAGGAAATGACTGATAATTATCCAGTGAATCATGTCAGAGAATCCCCATTAGCTTTTGTTGAAGCCTCCATAATTTTTTTCCCAGAAGGAAGAAGAAAACAAACTCCAGCTCCCTAGAGAACTTTGGGCTCGGTAGTTCTAAGACATGTAAAATAGCCATCATACATAGCTACTACCTTTCTTACCTTCTAGTAGAGCAGAAAACCCATTTGGTATATCGCCTAATTCTGTTAACAGAGGAGATGTTTGGTTTGATTAACTCCTGACAAGGAAGAGCAGCTCTATTTATCTTGGATCCTAGAGGATTCGTTCCCAGAACCAATGGATTTCCTTGCCCCAACCATACCTTGGGATGTTTTTGATAATGCAGAGAAACAATGCTATCATAAGATTTCATACCATTGCTCTGTATGAATTATCAACATGTAAAATGAAAACCCTGCATTAGCCTTAGAAACTAAATTAGCAGATTCAATTAGGTCGAAGAAATACTAAAATTGTGTTGAGGCTTTTTTTTTTTTAAGATTTGTTTTTATTTATTTATTCCCCTCCCCTTGTTGTTTTGCACTCACTATCTGCTGTGTCCATTCGCTGTGTGTTTTGTCTGCTCATCTTCTCTTTAGGAGCCACCAGAAACAGAACCTGGGATCTTCCATGTGGGAGAAAGTCGCTCACTCACTTAAGCCAACTCAGCTACCTGCTTTGTTGTGTCTCTCATTGTCTTTCCTCCTTGTCTTTTGTCTCCTTGTTGCATCATCTTGTTGCATTAGTTTGATGTGCCTGCCTGTCACGCCAGCTTGCTGTCTTGCTCGTCTTCTCCAGGAGGCCCTGGAAACTGAACCCGGGACCTCCCATGTGCTAGGCAGGAGCTCAATCGCTTGAGCCACATCTGTTTCCTGATTGAGGCTTTTTGCTACAACTTGACAGACATATCACCTCCAGAAAAGCAGTAAGAGAGAGACAGAAATGTGTCAACTCCCTTCTTTTCTTCCTTTAACAAATCAATTTTACTGATACATAATAATAAAGCATAAATCTATCCAAAGTGTACAATCAATGGTATTTGGTACAATCACATAGTTGTGCAGTCACCATTTCAATCATTTTTAGAACATTTTCATTATTCCAATAATAATAATAATAAACAAAAAACAAACAAAACTTCTCCATGCTTCCCCTGCCATACATAGATGCCACTCTGTTTCCTTCTCTCTAGGGTATTTATATTTATATTGTGTAAAAACAGTCATATATGCAATATCACCTATATTCATAGTTTACACGAGGTTTCATTATGTTATACAGTTCCATATAACATTTTTTGGCTTTCCTTCTAGTAATATACATGACCTTAGATTTACCCTTTCAACTACTGTCATACCCATATAATAGCTCTGCTAGTTGCACACACTATGATGTTTTCACCATTTCTATTCATTTCCAAAGATTTAAAACAATCTTTTTATTAATATTGCACAGATTAACCCTCAGCTTTCCATTCTCTCTACCCTCATTCTATTTTCGGGTCACCTATATTCTAATTGTTAATTCCATGAGATTACATAATATATTTAGTTTATAATAGCACAATCATACTGTATTTGTCCTTTTAGTGTCTGGTTTGCTTCACTCAACATAATGCCCTCCAGGTTCATCCACGTAGTCACATGCTTCACAACTTCATTTCTTCTTACAGCTGCATAATATCTCATCGTGTGTATATACCACAATTTGTTTATCCATTCATCAGCTGATGGACACCTGGGTTGTTTCCAATTTTTGGCAACTGTGAATAATGCTGCTCTGAACATCGTTGTGCAGATGTCTGTTCATGTCACTGCTCTCCGTTCTTCTGGGTATATACCTAATAATGGTATTGCCAGGTCCCATGGCAAGCCTATATTTAACCTCCTTAGGAACTGCCAAACAGTCCTCCACTGTGGCTGCACCATTCTGCCTTTCCAACAAGAGTGAATAAGCATTTCTATCTCTCCACATCCTTTCCAACATTTACAGTTTTCTGACTATTTAATAGTGGCCAGTCTAATAGGTGCAAAATATCTCATTGTAGTTTTGATTTGCATTTCCCTAATTGCTAGTAATGTTGAACATTTTTCATGTGCTTCTTCGCAATTTGTATTTCTTCTGCGGACAATTGCTTTTGAAGTCTTTTGCCTATTTCTTAATCCGGTAGTTTGTCTTTTTATTGTTGAGTTGTATGATCTCTTTATATATTATGGATATTAAACTCTTGTTGGATATATGATTGCCAAATATTTTCTCCCATTGAATTGGTTGCCTTTTCATCCTTTTGACAAAGTCCTTTGAGGTGCAAAAGTGTTTAACTTTGAGGAGGTCTCATTTATTTGTTTTTTCTTTTGTTGCTTGTGCTTTGGGTGTAAGGTTTAAGAAACTACTGCCTATCACAAAATCTTGAAGATGTTTTCCTACATTTTCTTCTATGAGATTTATGGTTGTTGTTTTTATATTTAAGTTCTTGATACATTTCTAGTTAATATTTGTATACGGTATGAGCTAGGGGTCCTCTTTCTTTCTTTTGGATATGGCTATCCAGTTCTCCCAGCACCATTTGTTGAATAGATGGTTCTGGCACAGCTGGGGGGGCTTGACAGCCTTGTGAAAAATCACTTGAGTGTAGATGTGAGGGTCTATTTCTGAGTTCTCAATTCAGTTCCATTGGTCAATCTGCCTGTCTATGTCAGTTCCAAGCTGTTTTTGTTTGTTTGTTTGTTTGTTTTGTTTTTTACCACTGTAGCTAAGTAATTTGCTTTAAAGTAAGGAAGTGAGAATCCTCCAAATTTGTTCTTTTAAAGACATTTTTGGCTATTCAGGGCCCCTTACCCTCCTAAATAAAATTGATAATTGGCTTTTCCATTTCTGCAAAAAAGGCTGTTGGGATTTTTATTGGGATTGTGTTGAAGTTGTAAATAAGTTTGGATAGGATTGACATCTTAAAAATATTTAGTCTTCCAATCCATGAACATGGACTGTCCTTCCATTTATTTGAGTCTTCTTTGGTTTCTTTTAGCAATGTTTTCTAGTTTTCTGAATACAGGTCCTTTATGTACTTGCTTAAGTTTATTCCTAAATATTTGATTATTTTCACTCACTATTATAAAAGGACTTTCTTTTTTGGTTTCCTCTTCAGATTGCACATCAGTTCTGGATAGAAATGCTACTGATTTTTTGCATGTTAATCTTGTATCACACCACTTTGCTGAACTTGTCTATTAGTTCTTGTTGTGTATTTTTCAGAATTTTCTAGATATTGGATCATATCATCAGTGAACAGTGCAAATTTTACTTCTTCTTTTCCTATTTGTGTGCTTTTATTTCCTTACCTAGCCTAATTGCTCTAGCTAGAACTTCTAGCACAATATTGAATAACAGTAGTGACAGTGGGCATTTTTGTCTTGTTCCCGATCTCAGTGGGAAAGGTCTCAGTCTTTCACCATTCAGTGCAATGTTAGCAATAGGTTTTTCATATATCCATCTTACCATATTGAGAAAGCATCCTTCTATTCCCATCTTTTGGAGTGTTTTTATCAAGAAAGGGTGCTGTATTTTGTCCAAAGCCTTTTCTGCATCAATCAAGAGGATCTTGTGATTTTTCTTCTTCAATTTATCGATGTGGTTTATTACAGTAATTGATTTTCTTGTGTTGAAACACCATTGCATACCTGGGATAAAAACCCACTTGATTGTGGTATATAATTCTTTCATTGTGCTTTAGGGTTCAGTTTGCAAGTATTTTGTTGAGGACTTTTGCATCTTTATTCATTAGAGATATTGCTCTGTAATTTTCTTTTTTCATGGGATCTTTATCTGGTTTTGGTATTAGGGTGATGTTGGCTTCATAGAATGAGTTTGGTAGTATTCATTCCTCTTCAATTTTTTTAAAAGAGCTTGAGCAAGATTGATAATAGATCATCTTTGAATGATTGGTAGAATTCACCTGTGAAGCCATCTGATCCTGGGCTTTTCATCTTTAGGAGGGTTTTTTTTTTTTTTTTTTTTAAAAAAAAAACAATTTATTGAAGTATTTCATTCATACATGAACATACATAAACTATAAGTGTTCAGTAAACATTGTGAACTTACAGAACAAACATGCATAATATCATACAGGACTCCCATACATCAACCCCCATAAACACCCTGCATTGTTGTGAAACATTTATTAACATATCATGAAAGAGCACTGTCAAAGTATCACTATTAACTATAGTCCGTATCTTCCTCCCCTATACATTTTTTAAAGGATTTATTTATTTATTTACTTTTATCCATTTTTAACACCCACCCCCCATTTTTGCTGTTTCTGTCTCCATTCGCTGGCTGACTCTGTGTCCATTTCTTGCCCTCTTTTCTCATATTTCTCCTCCTGTCCTCACTGGGATTCAATCCTCGGAATCTCCGATGTGGGAGAGAGGCGTCCTACCACATGCGCCACCTTAGTTCCTGTTTTTTCGGCATGTCTCGTCTTGGCTCTCCCTTCTGTCACTTTCCTGTTATGTAATCATCTTGCTGCTTTGCTCATGGGGCCTGGCGGCGCACCCATGCGCAGGGCCTGATGGCCCATGTGCCTTCTATGTTTTATTTATTTATTTATATATTTTTTTACCAGGAGTTCCTGGGAATCAAACCCAGGTCTCTCCATATGGGAGACAGATGCCCAACCATTTGAGCCACATCTGTCCCCCTGTTATATCTCTTAAGGTTGACCAAAGTTACCTAGAGTCACAGTCATTTCCCATACAGGATGGTCATATAATAAATCAGGCTTAGTTTATCACCAGCCTTCCAAAATCCAGACCTAGGGAGAAAAACTAGGTCTGGGGACACATGCATGGTTTCTAATATAGCGAATGTTTAGCCTACCCTGATTATCACAAAATCAGGACAGCGAAAATATTCACATGGGAGGTTTTTGATGACTTTTAATCTTCACTGTGATTGGTTTGTTGAGGTTTTCTATTTCTTCTAGTGTCAGTGTAGGTGGTCAGTGTGTTTCTAGGAATTTTTCCATCTCATCTACATTGTCTAGTTTTTTTGGCATATAGTTGTTCATAGTATCCTCTTCTGATCTCTCTTATTTCTGCAGGGTCAGTGGTAATGTTCTCACTCTCATTTCTGATTTAATTTATTTCTGTCTTCTCTCTTTTTTCTTTGTCAGTCTAGCTAAGGATTTGTCAATTTTGTTGATCTTCTCAAAGAACCAACTTTTGGTTTCATTGATTCTATTATTTTTTAGTTCTCAATTTCATTTATTTCTATTCTGATCTTTACTTTCCCTTGTCTCTCTCCTGTTATGTCATCATCTTGCTGCATGGTTCGGCAGGGCCTGTTGGCACATGTGCCATATATATATATATATATATATATTTTTTTTTTTTTTTTTTACTGGGAGGTCCCGGGGATTGAACCCAGGTCCCTCCATATGGCAGACAAATGCTCAACCATTTGAGCAACATCCACTCCCTCCTCCTCTAATGTATTTCTCATCCATCATGTCTTTCTTTCTCATAAGCTCTGTTACTTTTCTTTCAGGGTTTCAAATTATTCTTTATGCTCACCCAGTGCCTTCTTAATATCCTTTGTCTCTTTAGCCATATTTCCTTTAATTCTTTGAATTGATTTAGAAGAGTTGTGTGATTATCATTAATTAATTGCCTTAAATCCTGTATCTCTTCAGGATATTTGGTTTGTTCCTTTGTCTAGGCCATCTCTTCCTGTTTCCTAATATGGCTTGTAATTTTTTGTTAATGTCTAAGCATCTGAATATATTGGTGAATTTACGCTGATGGTCAATTTCTCTCTCTTGCCTATTCTTTCTTCTTCTTCTTCTTCTTCTTTTTTTTTTTTTTTTTTTTTCTGACAGCTTTTCTTTGGTATTTGGTTGAACTTATTCTAAATCTTTAAAATAGCCCAGCTTAAGTTATCAAAATCAGGCCAGGGACTCATTAATGGGGTGCAGATTTTCTCCCAGAAGTTTGGGTTAAGAGAGACCTCTAAAGGCAGTTTTGCTCTCTGCAATTATCAGGCCAGCCCAGAAGATGGCGCTCTTCAGCACACTTTTCCATGGAGGTCTTTCTTTCAATCTCTGCTTTTCTGTATTTTGGTCTGACCAGAGCAGAAATTCAAAGCAGCCTTGGCTGGCCAAATTCACAGAATAGAAGCCCCTTTACTCCCCCTCCCTTTTCTCTTATAATAGCTGACAGGAAAGAAGACATCTGTTCCCCTCTCAGTCAGCTGCAGTGACTTTTACTCCAGGTGTTTTACCCCAGCTTAATACCTTGGGAGTTAGGGATGGGAGCCCTTCCTGGCCACCACAGAGGTTTGGTAACTCACATTATTGTTTTCGGTTTTTCATCTCTCTGTACGTCACCCTCTTGGGAGTTGTATAGCACTGACCTGGTCGGCTGACCCCCAAAGCAGGTCCCTTGACCAGCTTTTGGCCCTCTCACCATTGTTTATGAGAGAGAGTTGAACCCTGCCTGCCTACTCTGATGCAATCTTCCCAGAACCTCTCTCACCTCCCTTCTTTACTGTTCAGACCTATAAACACTCAGAATATCCCCATATCCAAGGTAATATATATAAAGTTATATAACTTAAATATTAAAATAACTTCTATTTTTTCATGGTGCACACTCAATAGCATCAACATAGGTTGTCCCCAAAGCTCATTTACTTATTATAAATATTTGACGTTTAAAGAGTCTGCTCTATCTACCATATAGAAAATAAAATACTAAAACAGAAAATAAAATGATCTCTATGAGGTCTTTGAGATTATTTATAAATCCCCAAAAGAGAAAGATTATGTTTGTAAACTAATCTATTCCTCTGGGCATGATACATTTTGATTTTATTAAATTCAGTTGAGGGGCTTTGATTAGATTACCCATTAAAATTGCTTTGACAGCTTTTTTGAGTTGACCACTTCAGTAAGGCATGATTCAGGTTGATTCCCTACCCCCTTGGTGGTTCTGCCATAAACATAAACTTACAGACAGAGAGAGACACAGAAGAGAGAACTCCTTCATTTTTGATCCTGCCATGTAACAGAAAGGAGAAAGCACAAAAAGCTAAAGCCCCTGGGAAAGATGAATCATTTTGCCAATAGCTTACAGCTGACTTTGGGAAGAGCGTTGAGACTGACAGAGGAAGCCCTGAGAGACAAGCCCTATGCCAGCCTGCAGCTGAAATCAGGAAGAAGCAGAGCTTCAAAAGCAAGAGGAAGCCCAGAGGGGAAGGCAGAGATGAGCCAGAAATCGGTGACCAACTTGCATCAACACATGGCAACTGACTTTAGTGAGAAAGCAACCTTGAGTTGGACTTTTTATGGCCTTGTAACTGTAAGCTTTTACCCCAAATAAATACCCTTTATAAAAGCCAACAGCTTTCTGGCACTGTATCAGCAACCCTTTGACAGACTAATACACCCTACTATTGGAAATGATTTCAATAGAATATTGACAAGTTCACAAATATCTACCCTTATTCAATTATAACTATTTTGCTAAAACACATGTTAATATCAAGATACAAGAATGGGTCCAAGATGGTGGAGTAGGGTGCAGCATCCTGCACTCCTCCAGAAGAAGAAGTGGGAAGACAGGCCAGTTTGCAGGACATGGGGGAAACTGCAGGACCATGGATTGGAGCAGGCTGCCAGTGAAGGGGAACCCAGCCAGAAATTGGGGGAGCAGTGAGCTATGGGGTAGTTGGCATGGGCAGCTGGCATGGAGGGGTTTAGCTGGATGCCAATGGCCTGAGAGGGAGGCCTAGTTTTGTTTTATTTTTTTCTTTCCTTTTCTTTCTCTCCTCTTCTGAGTACCTGGGGAATGGTGGGGATGCAGGGTGAGTGGTGCAGGTGGCTGGTGAGTAGGGACCTAGCCATAAACTGGTGACCTAAGAGGGAGGCCCAGGTTGTTGTTGTTGTGTTGTCTTCTGGGTACCTGGGGAGTGGCAGGACCATGGGCTGATATGTGGGCATGGGTGGCCAGCAAGGAGGAGCATAGCCAGATGCTAGTGGCCTGAGAGGAAGGCCCAGTATTTTTTTCTTTTCTCTTCTTCCTTTTTTTCCTTTTCCTATTCTTTCTTTTCCTTTTTTTCTCTTTCTTTTCTTTCTTCAGTTAAACACAGGCAATTCCAAAGATTTATAATAAGTGGAACCAAATGTCAAAGAAGAGCTTTAACACAAAGCCAAACAAAAATGAAACCCTAGGCAAGAGAGAGCAAATGACCAATAAAATAAGCCCATCAAGATAAATAGATGCCTAGAGATCAGTGAGAAAAAAAAAAAAATACAAGCCATCATACAAAACAGAAAGATATGGCCCAGTCAAAGGAACAAACTAAAAAGCTGGAGGAGACACAGAGTTGGAACAACTAATGAAAGAAGCTCACACAAATCTCCTAAATCAATTCAAGGAGAGGAAGGAAGAGATAAAGGATATTAAGATGAAACTGGGTATACATATAGAAGAAATTGTAAACACACATAAAAAATAACAGCTCTTATGGTAATGAAAGGCACAAAAGAAGAAATTAAAAATACACTAGAATCACACAATGCAGATTTGAACAGGCAGAGGAAAGAATTAGTGAATTTAAAGATATGGCACCCAAAATCACACAGATAGGAGAACAGATAGAGGGGGGGAAATGGAAGGAATTGAACAGGACACAGCAAGTCAAATGATAGCACAAAATGCATATACATTATGAGTATCCCAGAGGGAGAAGAGAAGGGAAAAGGGGCAGGAAGAGTGTTTGAGGAAATAATGGCTGAAAAATTCCCAGCTTTTATGAGGGACATGGATGTACATTCCAGAAAGTGCAGCATACTCCAAACATAAAAATTGCTAACAGATCTACTCTGAAACACATACTACTCAGATTATCAAATGCCAAAGATAGAGAGAGAATCCTGAAAGCAGCAAGAGAAAAGAGCTCCATCATGTATAAGGGATGCTTGATAAGATTAAGTGCTAATTTCTCATCTGAAACCACGGCGGTGAGAAGGCAGTGCTATGACATAGTTAAGGTGCTGAAAGAGAAAAACTGTCAGCCAAGAATGGTGTATCCAGCAAAATTGTCCTTCAAAAATAAGGGAAAGATTAACATATTCACAGTTAAATAGAAATTGAGAGAATTTGTCAGCAAGAATCCTGCCCTTCAAGAAATGCTAAGGGGAATCCTGTAGGTTAAAAGGAAAAGACAGAAGAGAGAGGTTTGGAAGAGAGTGTAAAAAGAAAGATTATTGGTAAGGGTAACTAAAAGGATAAAAAAAAAGAAAAAAGAAAAAAAGAAGGTGTGACATATATAAACCTAAAGATAATACAGTTGAAGTAAGTACTGCATTTGAAGTACTAACATTGAATGTACTAACATAGAATGTTAATGGATTAAACTCCCCAGTTAAGAGACACAGATTGGCAGAATGGATAAAAAATATGATCCATCTATATGCTGTCTACAAGAGACTCACCTTAGACCTAAGGACACAAATAGATTGCAACTGAAATGTTGGAAAGTGATTTCCATGCAAATAGTAATCAAAAAAGAGCTGAGGAAGCTATACTAACATCAGAAAGTAAAACTGTTGTAAGAGACAAAGAAAGACACTATATATCAATAAAAGTGGCACTCTACCAAGAAGAAAGAACAATCATAAATATTTATGTACCTAACCTGGGTTCCCCAAGGTACATGAGGCAAACAGTGGCAAAACTGAGGGGGGGAATAGATACCTCTACAATCATAGTGGGGAACTTTGACACACCACTCTCAGCAATAGACAGAACATCTAGACAGAGGGTCAATAGAGAAAAAGATCTTGAATAATATGTTAAAGGAACTAGACCTAACATATACAGAACATTGCACCCTGTATTAGTTTGCCAAAGGGCTGCCAATGCAAAGTACCAAAAATCTGTTGGCTTTTATAATGGAGATTTATTTGGGCTAAAAGTTTGCAGTTCCAAGGTGGTGAAAAGTGCAACTCAAGGCACCATAAGAGGTGCTTTCTCAACAAAGTCAGCTGCTATGTGTTGAAGAAATATGGTAGGTGATCTCTGCCTGGTCTCTGCCTTCCCCTCCAGGATTCCTCTCTCAGGATCAGCTGCCCTGATTTCTTCCTGATTTCAGCTGCAAGCTGGCATATCACCTGTTTCTTTCCAGGCCTCCTATGTCAGTCTCAGCTGTTCTGCATTCTTCCCAATCTCATCTGTAAACTATCAGTCAAATGGCCCATCTCTCCCTGGGGCCTCAGCTGTTTAAGCCTCGTCATTTTTTTTTTTTTTTTTTTGTCCTTCCATAAGCATAATAAATGCAGAGCTATCCCTTCCTGTGTCTGTCTGAGTGAGTATCCATTTAGATCAGACCCAGCAAGTGGGCAGGGACTCAACCTGAGTCACATTTCACTGATGTAGTTCAATAACAAGCCCTACAGCAATCTTAACAGATAATCTAATCAAAGCCCCTCAGCTGAATTTAATGCAATTGAAGCAGTTCACATCCAGAGGACTCTTAGTTTACAAACATAATCTTTCTCTTTTGGAGATTCATAAAATAATTTCAAACTGCCACACACCCCAATACAGAAGGATACATTCTTCTATAGCACTCATGGATCATTCGCCAGGATAGGCAACATGAAAGGTTATAGAACATGTCTCAATGAATTTAGAATAGTAATATACAAACCACTTTCTCTGACCACCACAGAAAGAAGCTGGAAATCAATAAAGAGCAGAGAACTGGAAATTTCACCAATATATGGAAGTTAAACACGGCATGCTTAAACTATCAGTGAGTGAAGGAAGAAATTGCAAGAGAAATCAGTAAATATCTCGAGGTGAATGAAAATAGGAACACAACATATCACAACTTATGTGATGCAGCTAAGGCAGTGCTGAGCAGGAAATTAATAGCCCTAAATGTTTACATTAAAAAAGAAGAAAGAGCTAAAATCAAAAACCTAACTGCACATCTGAAGTAACTAAAAATAGAACAGCAAACTAATTCCAAAGCAAGCAGAAGGAAAGAAATAACAAAGATTAGAGCAGAATTAAATGAAATTGAGAATTAAAAAAACAATAGATGGAATTAAACCCAAAAGCTGGTTTTTGAGAAGATTGATAAAATTGATAAACCCTTGTAAGACTAACAAAGGAAAAAAGAGATGAGAGAAATTGCAAATAAATAAAATCAGAAATGAGAGAGGGGCATCACCACTGATCCCACAGAAGTAAAATGGATAAGAAGACACTATGAAAAATTGTATGCCAACAAATTGAACAACTTAGATGAAATGAATGAATTTCTAGAAACACACAAACAACTTTATTGATGAAAGAAGAAATAGAAGACCTTAGGAGAACAATTATGAGTAATGAGGATGAATCAGTCATCAAACACCCCTCGACCCAACAAAGAAAAGCCCAGCACCAGATAGCTTCAATAGTGAACTCTACCAATCATTCCAAAAAGAATTAATAGCAATCCTACTCAAATTCTTCCAAAAAATTGAAGAGGAGGGAACATTACCTAACTCATTCTATGAAGCCAACATCACCCTAATACCAAAACCACATAAAGATGCTACAAGAAAAAAAAAATTACAGACCAATCTCTCTAATGAACTTATATACAAAAATTCTCAGCAAAATATTTGCAAATTGAATCTAAAGCACGTTAAGAGAATTATACATCATGATCAAGTGGGTTTTATCCAAGGTATGCAAGGATGGTTCAACATAAGAAAATATAATATACCACATTAACAGATTGAAGGAGAAAAATTATATGATCATCTCTATCAATGCAGAAAAGGCATTTGACAAACTTCAGCATACTTTCTTGATAAAAAACACTTAAATATAGGAATAGAAGGAAAATTTCTTAATATGAGAAAGGGCATATATGAAAAATCTATAGCTAACATCATACTCAATGGTGAAATGCCAAAAGTTTTCCCTCTAAGATCCAGAAAAAGACAAGGATGCCTGCTGTTACCACTCATATTCAACATTGTGTTAGAAGTTCTTACTAGAGCATTTAGGCAAGAAAAAGAAGTAAAAGCCACCCAAATTGGAAAGGAAAAAGTAAAACTTCCACTATTTGCAGACGACATGATCCTATATAGAGTTGTAACTCCTACAACTCAATAATAAAAATACCAACAATCCAATTAAAAAATGGGCAAAAGATTTTTTTTTTTTTTTTAAGATTTTATTTATTTATTCATTTATTCCCCCCTTGCTGCTTGTGCTCGCTGGGTCAGCTAACCACGCCGTGCGGGCGGGCTTGCCTTCACCAGGAGGCCCCGGGAACCGAACCCGGGGCCTCCCATATGGTAAACGGGAGCCCTACTGATTGAGCCACAGCCACTTCCCTGGGCAAAAGACTTGAACACATACTTTTCCAAAGAGGAAATATGAATGGCTAAAAAGAAAAAAAAAAAAAAAGTCTCAACATCAGTAGCTATTAGGGAAATACAAATGAACTAAAACAAGATATTTCACAACTACTAGACTTGCTTCTATTTTAAAAATTACAAATTTTGAAGAAGATATGGAGATATAGGTAAACTCATCCATTGCCGGTGGGATTAGAGAATGGTGTAGGCACTGTAGAGAACAGTTTGGCAGTTCCTCAGGAAGCTAAGTATAGAATTGCCACATGACCCAGCAACCCTGCTATTAGATATATACCCAGAAGAATTGAAAACAGGGACAAGAACAGATATATGCACACCATTGTTCATAATGGCATTATTCACAATTGCCAGAAGATGGAAGTACCCCAAATGTCCATCAACAGGTGAATTGATAAACAAAATGTGATATAGACATATGATGGAATATTATTCAGCTGTAAGATGGACTCATGCAACAACATGGATGAGCCTCGAGGACCTTATGTTGAGTGAAATAAGCTAAACACAAATGGATAAATATTACATGATCTCACTGATATGAACTAAGTAGAGTGAGAAGACTCATGGAGGTAGAGTCAGAAGATATATTACCAGGAGATACATTGGGAGTAGAGAATGATGAGCCAATGCTTAATCTGTACAAAATTTATAATTAGGTTGACTGTAATGGCTTAGAAATGGATGGAGATAATGGTAGCAAAACAATGTGAGTGTAATTAAGAGTGCTGAAGAGTGTGCATGAATGTGGTTGTAAAGGGAAGTTTTGTGTTGTGCATGCTGCTGGAAGGAAGCTAAAGGATAAAATGGGGGACTGTATAATACAGTGACCTCTAGGGTGGCCAAGGACAGTGGTTTATAATACAAAGATAAGAAAGTTCTTTCAGGAGCTACAACAAAGTCATGTCACTAGTATAGGGTGTTGCTAATGGGGTGGGCATATGGGGAAAAATACACCTAAAACATATTTCTATGGGATGTGAATGCACTGTTATTGCCATGGGTATTTTCTGAATAGATAGAGTTCCACACAGTAGCTAACAAAATATTAAGCTTCCATCCTGGGGGAGTCCTTCTACTTTCTCAAATGCGATGGCAAAAATCTCTAGAATACATAAGCCTTGCCTAACAACAAACAACAACAACAACAGGCCAATATGCCAAGACCTTAATCTTAATGCATGCTCTTATGAACCTTATTCTTGCAATAATGAAACTAAGTCTGGTTATAGTTAAGGCCTAATAATTACCTCCTGAAAACCTCCTTGTTACTCAAATGTGTCCTCTCTCTAAGTAAAACTCTGCAAATAAACTCACTACTCTCCCCCTGAAGTGAGACATGACTCCCAGGGATAAGCCTCTCTGGCACCAAAGGATTATTATCAAGCATCAATCAATGATGCATTTGGAGAGAGACCTTGACCAAAAGGGGGAAATATTGAATAAAACAGTTTTTATGGCTAGGAGATTTCAAAGTGAGTTGGGAGGTCATTCCAGAGGGTCTGCTTCTTCAGGTCTCAGGCAGATGTCACTAAGTGCACAATAAACAGAGCCTCAATCAAAAGTGCTCCTAAGGGCTCTAGAGATTTCCAGACACCATAGACAAGCCACACAGTCTCATGAAATCAATACCCCCTCAGTGGGCCCTATTTGGAACTATATGAAAATTTATTTCCCCAATATAACATAGTTATACTCATTTATAATTCCCCTAATTATGATTCTTCTACTCCTTTTATTTGAACCCATAATTTCAAATATACCTTTCAAATATATCTCTCAGAGACTTAAATCTTCAGATTGTTCATATGCCAGTTGAGTCCTGAAGCCCAGTAGAGTTGCAGTCAACTCCTACTCTCCAGTGGTTCAGGCTTGCCCTGGACAACTAACAAAATTATGATAATGGACCAGTCCCATCCCCAAAACAAGGAGTATCTTCAACTGCAAGCAAAACAATTCCATCCCTCTGACCCATAATATCTAAGTCCCTTCTCAGCCTGAGGCAGTCAAAGCAGACATCATAACAAATCCCTCAACACTGAGGAATGAACAAAAATAAGGGGGGGATTATAACCGTGAACCAAAGCAGATTTATTGTTATTGTTTATTATCTTGTGTTAAGGGAGTAACTTGTAACACTGATATAAAAAACTGAAAGATAAAACATAGCACTTTATAACACAGTGACCCTATTGTAGACAGTGGACTATAGTTAACACTACAAGTATAAGAATGTTATTTCATGAATTATAACAAATGTCCAATACTATCACAAAGTGTCAATAATAGAGTGATATATGGGGAAAAATACACCTAATGTAAACTATGGCCTATAGTTAATAGTACTATTTTAATATTTGTTCATCAATTGTAACAAAGGTACCACACTAATGTAAAATGTCAACAATGGAGGAGAGGGTATATGGAAATGCTATAATTTTCACATGATTTTTCTGTAAATCTACAACTCCTTTAATTTAAAAAAATTATATACACATAAAAAGAAACAAGAATGTCTGGTGTTAAAAAGACGTAGATTACCTTCCCAGTGAGACACAGAGCAGAGGTAGAAGCATCTTCACTACACCAAATCAACTTTGGCTAAAGGAATGCAAATATCTCTGTTGTTTAATCAGGCAAAAATGCATAGAGAAATGCCTTCTTCTTTTCAGCACTTTGGGAAGCTAGAAAAACAAAAGCTTTTGTCTGGGGACATCATTAAGCACGATTTAGCATCCTTCAAAAGACAAACTGCTGAGTTTGGAGGTGACAAGGAACTGCAGAGTTCAAACCCATTTTGAAGATGCTCCCAAACAGCCTCAAGAGCATGGCAATATAGTCTCTGATAAGAATAAAGGATTGGGCTTGTTGCCGAAAACATTCTGTTGTGATATGTAGTGTGCTCAAAACAAGAGCGAAATTTCAGCTTCCTTCAATATGGGCAAGGGGGATGGTGGGTGAAGTTAATAAATATCTATTACCCACAAATACTAAGAAACAATCGAACATAAAAGCCTTCTTCTAAGGGATTACCTAGTTTTTAAATCAACCATAAAAATTCAGGTCAAGCTTCTGAGAGGAACAGCTAATATTAGGACCCATTGAAATGAATCATGGAATCATTTGCTTCAATAGCAACTTCTAAGAATGGGAGAAAGAAAATGGTTTGGTGACCTTTCAGAGATTCTCAGTCTATTCCTGTCCTATACCAACCATGTTTCCAATCACATATGCTAAATCTACCAGCACAGCTTCTCATCTTGCTTTTTAAGTAAAGATCAGGAGAAGATTTCACAGCCTAGAACAATTTGTCTTTGTAGTTATCAGCTGCATTTTACCATAAAAGTCTCTTGATTTGCTAATAAAGGATCTTCAAGTCACTATTTAAAATAAGCAACATATTCCTGGAACTATCCTCATCAAAATTCAGCATTAGATTATAAAATGGCTTCCTAGATAGAAAGATCTTCAAAGGATTTCAGAAGGTGCCTGCTAAAATACCAAAATAACTAATTTGGTATACTAGCTCACACCGTATATCTTCACAGACTAATGGGAGTGATCCTGTTAAATGACTAATTCTGGCAGAGTAACTATAATTTTATTCCACACAACTAATGGGTTTATGCACATTGAAATAGCACCATCTTTGATTGGATTCATTAAGTACAATTAATTTGCACTTTAAAATACCACTTTCAGGTACAAGATAGCAATGATTTTAAAAGATAACTGGTAAAGGCTCTTGAAGAATATGTCTCCATTATTTGGATGAGTAGACTTTGGTTTTTAATAAATTAACACACCATTGTAGAGTTTCATGGAATAATAATAGGGCTATCTTAAGGTTATAAAGCTTTGATGTCAGTCAAACATTTTGATCCATATTCTCATTCCCAAACAGGTTTGGGGACTAAATGGTGTCCAAAGACTCATTTAGCTAGGCTGAACATAAAATTTTCATCCAAACCAGAACACTTTTGACAATGAAGTGGGTGCTGTTAATAATTACACTGTGAAAGCCAAAACCTGGATTGCCTTAGGCAAAGCCGGACACATAGTCACCCTACTTTTATTTATTTTCAGCTATAAAAAAGGGCTTGAACTGCTTTGTTTCATTTATAAGGCATTTACATTAGTAACTAACAATTTTCATGTGTAAATTGTGTGCTTCTAAAGGAACAAGAAAATTTGTTTTTTTTTCCCAAGTTTAATTATTCCTTGACATAATTGCTACTTTGCAGGTACACAGTACCATGTGTACTATAAGAAATGTTGTTTGTACTCTCAATTTGCTAAGTAAACCTACTTTTGCATTGATAAGGAACAAATGTTGAGGCAGGTCCTTATGATTTCTAAATTTCAAATTCATATGGCTCAATTCAATAAAACAGCTTCCTCACTTTCAAAAACCACATTAATAAATGGGCTTCACATTATTCTAAATGTAAAGCCCAGTCAGATTTTTTCAGTGTTTTTTGATTCTTCACTTTCTGGCCCATCTTTGTTTACCATGCCATTAACCATTACAAAGCAGGTCAATGAGCACCAGACAATAAAATAGACCATTCCCCTTGATTCATGCATTTTCTGTAATTCTACCTACTGTCATGTACTGGAGTCACTTTTCAGCTGAATAGAATTTAAGCAAAGTTTAATTGATAGCATAGAACCTAAATGATTAGGTAATTTCATCTATGTGTATTACAATATGAATAATCAACTCTTCCTTATTGTTGCTTTCATATTTTTTCTTTGTATATTTCTGTATCAATTATCTATTTTGCTTAATAACCTTATCCAAACCATAATAACTTAAAGCAGGGGTCAGCAAACCTTTTCTGTAAAGGGCCAGATGATAAATTTTACTATTTTACTATATATTTTATGAAAAGGTCAAAAGACAAAATTGGAGACATATTTAGGCACTTATACAAAAAAGAGAAAAAGCAAATTTCCACAAATATTTACTGAAAAAACACAAAGCGTAATAATAGTTGAATACTTTTTTTGTAACACATATCTACTAATGAGAAGAAAAGAAATCTTTTTGTGGTTAATTGGGGTACAAGGTTAGTCTTACCTATTATCATAGTAGAAAAATAGCCTCATTCTTCCACAAAGTAGTTATTTGCTTCTCTGAAACATAGTGTCCCTCCTGGGAAATTACCAGAATGTGTTACCTGCATCTCTCTTTTAGCACTTATATAGTGTTCTCAAACTGTTGGATAGCTTTAAATGGGGAAGAGAAATAAGAGCACAAGCTCTAGCATAAGACCCCTGTATTAGTCAGGGTTCTCTCGGGAAACAGAATCAGCAGGAGATATCTGTGAATAATATGGAACTCTAAAAGAGTCTCTCACGCAACCGTGGGGACTCACAAGTCCAGGTTCCTCAGGCAAGCTGCAAACCAGGGGCTCCGATGAAAGCCCGATGAAAGGTCCTTGATGAGTCTCTGGGAGAAGTTGCCTGTCCAAGGACGAGCTGGGAAATTCTCTCTGAATGTTGAAATCACTTCCACTTTTAAGTCATTCAACTGATTGGATAAAAGCACCACCCATTGATAATGTAATCTCCCTGATTGATGCAGATGTAATCAGCCATCCAAGCAGTAAACTCACTGGTGATTGAAGTCCATAAATGCTCTTGTATTACAATTAGCCCAGTGCTTGCTGGAACAAACACCTGGACACAACTACTTGGCTGAGTTGACACATTAGCCTAACCATCACAACCCCCCATGTCTGAATTCCAGCTGCAGGACTCATTATCTGTGTGATCTCTGACTACTTACTTAACCTATCTAGGAAGAGTTCCCTCATCATAAAAATGAGTAAAAGAACCTGCTTCAAAGAGTTGTAAAATATTAAATTAGCTAATAAATGCAATGATTTAGAAGTATGTGACATACTGTTAAAGCACTCCATAAAAATGTTCTTCTTTTGAATATTTTCAACCATTTAAAAATTAGATATACAAATTTATAAATTATTTAATCCATGTTTAGCTTGTTAATCGTACAAAACAAGTCTACAAATCAAATTTGGCCTACAATCCATATAGTTTGCTGAAACCTGCCCTAAATCTGCAGTAATTCATTTCTCATAATTCTGTGGGTTGGCTGTATGGTTTCTGTACTGATTTTGTCTATTCTTGGTCATGCTGGTACATTCAGCTAGATAGCCAGGTGTGCTGAAAGAACTAAAAAGGCGTGTTTTGGAAATTCAAAACCATCTAGTTTTCCTCCATGAGGTTCTACCATCTTTCATTAGGCTAGACTGTTAATAGTGGTTTCAAAGTAATCTTCCAAGGACTCTTGAGGCCTTTGCTCCAGAACTAGCACAACACTTCTGCCACATTTGGTCAAAGCAAGTCAAGACCAGCCCAGATTCTATGATGGTGGTGGTAAGGGAATCAAATTGATGTCTTTATGGGAGTACCTGTAAAATATTTTGGCTGTATATATTTTTTTCAATTTATTACAACCTCTCTCTACACCAAGACTATTCAAACCCAAGAAACCATTGACCAAGTCTTAAATTAACATCAGGAGAATTTACTCTTCACATCTGAGTACAAAGTTGTACCTATTATCGCACTTGGCCAATCTGCCTTGTACCATAGTTATCTATGCACATGATGTCCATCATCATCTCCTTGTTAGTTGTCCTGGGTGAGTCCAATAAACTGGGGAGTAGGTGTTGCAACCCTGTTGAGATTCAGGGCCCAGCTGACACATGGACAGCCCAAAGATTTAAGTCTCTTGGACATACACCTATCAACTCTAGCATTAACTATAGGTTCAAATAGAAGGAGCAGAAGAGCCATGTGTAGGGAAACCACAACTGAGTCCAACTCTGTCACACTGGGGAGCATAAATTCCAAAAGAGGGCCCACTGGCAGGTCACCAAACTCCTGAGCTATCTGCCCTGCCTATAGTGTCTTGATGTCTCTGCTATTTGAGGCTATTTACTTTGGAAATCAATGAGATCCTGTTGAGACGTGCATAAGTATAACCTCTGGAATGACCTCCTAACTCACTGTGAAGTCTCTTGGCCAAATAAACTCATTTGTCTTTACCCTTTCCACCTTTTGGTCAATGTCTTTTTCCAGTTGTATTGCTAGTAGGCTGGGGAAAGGGTTAATAAAGGAAAAATTTCTTTGGTAAAAATGCAATGAAGGAAATGGAGACCTAGAAGTGGGAACAGAGAGTCTGCATCTGCAAGCAAGAAAGTTTCATCCATCTGCCCCATGGGATCTAAGACCCTCTCAATTAGAGGTGGAGTGGGCATCACCATCCCAGAATCCTCAGGATTGGGGAATGAACAATGGACTAGAGTAGAATTACTGGTATTCTAGTATAGACTTACTGTGATTCTAGCAATGAAAGAACTTTTATCATTGATGTGGAGACAGTGGTCACTGGAGTTTCTGAGGGGAGGAAGAGGAAAAAACAGGTATAATATGGGGACATTTTCGGGACTTGGGAATTGTTCTGAATGATATGGCAATGGCAGATACAAGCCATTGTATATCTTGTCATAACTTATAAAGTTAGTTTTAAAAATAAAAATCTGATTAAGGCAGGATTACATCCTGAGCTTCTGCTGTGTGTGTGAATTTTTCCGGCTTCTCTCTGTTCATTCACTTGTATCCCCAAGGCCATTTTTAACCTCCCTCAGCAACCATAGCAGTAGAAACAAAAATTCAAAGGTACCATTGGCCTAAGTGTGTGATAGATTAAATACAAAATTGCTGGGGTAGATTTTTCTCCCAAAGACTGGGGAAAGGGTTAATAAAGGAAAAGTTTCTTTGGTAAAAATGCAGTGAAGGGAATGGAGACCTAGAAGTGGGAAGAGGGAGATTGGAAAGGATTCAGTGACAAGTTGTTCTCAATTATAGACCCCTACAAACTGCTACCTGTGGACAATAGGATGTCCAAGATGGGGGAGAGAAGGGAGACACTCTGTATATTGATGGGAGCCTGAAGGAAGATCATTCCTTTGGACAAGGTATAGCAGAAAAGAATAAGTTAGGAAATGTCCTATAACCTGGGTAAATACACACTGACACTGTTAAAGAGGAAAAGACTTAACCATGTCACAGATGGTCTAAGGCAGTGCAAATAGTGGTCTGTGGACTGCTGCCAGCCCACAGATGGTTTGCTTTTGGTCCATAATAACATGGTAAATAAATAACATTACTAAGCATATTATTTGACTTTTTCAGTGAAGTAAGTGTTACATTCTGGCACAAGGTCTTTATTGCATCCTGTAGAGTAATAAACAGTTTAAAGACCACCTAGACTAGAGGACCATTGACTTAAGAGCACCCCTTTCTGGATTCTACTTGAGGGAACACTGCCATTGTCTCCTGACCAATGCTTTTATGATTACCATAATCTTTCTTCAGAAGTATTAGGTTGAATCAGATTGTAACCTAAAACCTATTCATTTTATTTAAGATTACATTGCTGATTTTTTGTTCCAATCTACTATGTGTTGATTTTTTAAAATATATTTTTATTATGAAGTTATAAACTTACAAAACAATCATGCATATGTGTAGAATTCCTATACAACACCCCTTCACCAATATACCACACCATTGTGGAACATTTGTTACTCATTTTGAGATAATATCAGACTGTTACTGCTATGATCCATAGTGCACATTTGGCATATTTTTTGATACCTCCCTATTATTAACACAATATATCTTTGGCATTGATGCAAGAATATTACAGTATTGCTGTTAACTATGTCCATAGGTTACATTAATTGTATTTTTCCCACGCTACTCTACTTTAGCACCACCCTGCAATATTGACATACATCTGTTCTATTTCACAGAAAGATATTATTACATTTGTACTATCTACCACAATTCTCATCCACCTCTGATTTCCTTGTGTTATTCAGTCCCTAGATTATTCTCTAGCTTTCTTTCAATTGATATCGATACCCCTAGGCTACCCTTTTCAGCCACAATCCCATTTATAAACCAGCTGCTACTCACTACCGTCTAAGTTGATGTTAACTAGAGTTACCATCAACTCTATCCATTTCCACACTTTTACAGTCAAGTTAATTAAAACCTTTACATACATTAAGCAGCAGTAGTCCTTCTCAGCCCTCCACTTATCTCTAATAACCTATATTCTGGTTTTAACTCTATGCATTTATACTTTTTATTAAGTTCATGTTAGTGAGACCATGCAATATTTGTCCTTTTGTGTCTGTCTTACTTCACTTAGCATAATGTCTTCAAGATTCATCCATGTTATCATATGTGTCCCAATTTCATTTCTTCTTACTGCAGCATAGTATTCCACCATATGTATATACCACGTTTATCCATTCATTGGTTTATGGACACTTGGGTTGTTTCCATCTTTTGGCAATTTTGAGTAATGCCGCTATGAACATCGGTGTACAGATGTCTGTTCATGTCACAGTTTTCAGTTCTTCTGGATATGTTCGTAGTAGTGGAATTGCTGGATCATATGGCAGCTCTATATTTAGCTTCCTGAGGAACTGCCAAACTGTCTTCCACAGAGGCCATACCATTTTAAAATCTCACCAACAGTGAAGGAGTGTTCCTATTTCTCCACATTCTCTCCAGCACTAATTGTTTGTTTTAATAATGGCCATTCTATGCAGTGTGAGATGATATCTCATTGTCTTTTTAAATTTTTTATTTATTTTATTTTTCTTTATTTATCTACCCCTCCCCCAGATGGTTCTTTCAGATGGTTCTGCTCATTGTTTGCTCTCCTTCTCCAGGGGGCACTGGAGAGGGAGTGCCTAACAGCCTGAGCCACATCCACTCCCCACGGGCTGCAGCGTCTGTTGGCTTGTGTCCTCTGCTTATTACGGTGGGGGTCAGAGTCTAGCTCATTGAGGCAGAAGGCGGCATCTACACAACTTCTTTTAGGAGGCACCATCACCCGAACCCAGGACCTCCCATGTGGTAGGCAGGTGCCCAAGGGATTGAGCCACATCTGCTTCCCTTCATTGTTGTTTTGAATTGCATTTTCTCTAATAGTTAGTGATACTGAACATTTTTTTCATGTACTTTTTGGCCATTTGTATTTCCTCTTGGAGAAATGTCTATTTAAATCTTTTGCCCATATTTTAATTGTATTGCTTGCTATTTTATTGTTGAGTTGTATGATCTCTTTATTTAGAATGGAAATCAAACCCTTATCAGATATACGGTTTCCTAATATTTGCCCACATTGAGTAGTCTCCCTTTCACATTTTTTATGAAGTTCTTTGAATCACAAAAGTGTTTAGGTTTGAGGAGGTCTCATTTATCCATGTTTTCTTTCATTGCTCATGCTTTTGGTGTAAGGTTTAAGAATGCACCACCTACCACTAGGTCTTGAAGATGTTTTCTTACATTTTCTTCTAGGAGCTTTACGGTTCTAGCTTTTATATTTAGGTTTTTTATCCATTTTGAGTTAATTTTTGTATAAGGTATGAGATAGGGGTTCTCTTTCTTTCTTTTGAAACTGAGTATCAATTTGGGTAGAATTAACATCTTAATGATATCTTCCAATCCATGAGCATGGAATGATCTTCTAATTATTTAGGTCATTTTTAAATTTCTTTTAACTATGCATCATAGTTTTCTGAATACAAGTGCTTTATATCCTTGATTAAGTTTATTCCTAAATCTTTGATTCTTTTAGTTGCTATTGTAAATGGAAATTTTTTCCTGACTTCCTCCTCAGATTGCACATTACTAGTGTATTGAAACACCACTGATTTTTGCATATTGAGCTTGTATCCTCACACTCTACTGAAATCATTTATTAGCTCTAGGAGCTTTGTTATAGATTTTTCCGGGACTTTCTATGTGTATGGTCATATCACCTGTGAATAGCAAAAGTTTTACTTCTTCCTTTCCAATTTTGGATGCCTTTTATTTCTCTTTCTTGCCTGATTGCTCTAGCTAGAACCTCTAGCACTACATTGAAGAACAGTGGTGGCAGTGGGCATCCTTGTCTGTCCCTGATCTCAATGGGAAAGCTTTCACCATTGAGTACAATGTAAAGTTGTGGGTTGTTCATATAGAACCTTTATCATGTTGAGAAAGTTTCCTTCAATTCCTATCTTTTGGAGTATTTTTTATCAAGAAAGGATGCTGTATCTTGTTAAATGCCTTTTCTGCATCAATAGATAGGATCATGTGGTTTTGCTTCTTTGATTTATTAATGTGTATTAATGTGTATTAATGTGTATTATGCTGATTGATTTTCTTGTGTTGAACCACCCTTGTATGCCTGGTATAAAACACACTTTATCATGATGAATAATTCTTTTAATGTGGTGTTGGATTCGATTAGCAAACATTTTGTTGAGGATTTTTGCATAAGTATTCATTAGGTAAATGGGTCTGTAATTTTCTTTTATTGTAATATCTGTATCTGGCTTTGTATTAAGGTGATATTGGCTTCATAGAATGAGTTTGGTAGTGTTCCTTGTTCAAATTTTTGGAAGAGCTTGAGTAAGATTGGTATTAAATCTTCTTTGAATAATTGGTATAACTCACCTGTAAAACCATCTGGTCCTGGGCTTTTCATTTTGGAGAGTTGTTTGATGACTGTTTCAATCTCTTTACTTATGATTGGTTTGTTGAGGTCTTCAATTTTTTATAGGGTCAGTATAGGTTGTTCATACGTTCCTAGGAATTTTTCCATTTCATCTACATCGTCTAGTTTTTTGGTGTACAGTTGTTAATAGTATCCTCTTTTGATCTCTTCTATATCTGTGGGGTCAGTAGTAATGTCCCCATTTTGATTTTTTCATTTATTTGAATATTCTCTCTTTTTTTCTTTGTCAGTCTAGCTAAGGGGTTGTCAATTTTGTCCATCTTCTTAAAGAAGCAACTTTTGGTTTTGTTCATTCTCTCTATTGTTTTTGCTATTGTTGTTCTCAATTCCATTTATTTCTGTTCTGATCTTTGTTATTTCATTCCTTCTACTTGCTTTGGGATTAGATTGCTGTTCTTTTTCTAGTTCCTCCAGCTGTGTATTTAGGTCATTTATTTGAGCTCTTCTTTTTTAATGTAAGCAATGAGGGCTATAAATTTCCCTCTCAATATTGCCTTCACTGCATCCCTTAGGTTCTGATATGTTGTGTTCTCAGTTTCATTCAACTTGAGATAATTATTGATTTCTCTCAAAATTTCCTCTTTGACCCACTGGTAATTTAAGAGTGTTGTTTAATTTCCATATATTTGTGAATTTTCCCTTTATCTGTCTCTTGTTGATTTCCAACTTTATTGCATTATGATCAGAGAAAGTGCTTTGTATAATTTCAATCTTGTTGAATTTATTGAGATCTGCTATGTGACCCAACATATGGTCTATCCTGGAGAAAGATCCATGAGCACTTGAAAAGAATGTATACCCTGCTGTTTTGGGGTGCAATGTTCTGTATATGTATATTAAATTTAGTCCATTTATCATATTCAAGCTGTTTCTTTATTAATCCTCTGCCCAGATGTTCTATCCAATGCTGACAGTGGTGTATTAAAGTCTCCAACTATTATTGTAGACATATCTATTTCTCCCTTCAGTTTTGCCAGTGTTTGCCTCATGTAACTTGGGGCATTCTGGTTAGGTGCATTGTATTAGTCAGCCAAAGGGGTGCTAATGTGAAATACCAAAAATGGGTTGGTCTTTATAAAGGGTATTTATTTGGGGTAGAAGTCCACAGATACCAGGCCATAAAGCGTTAAGTTTCTTCTCTCACCACAGTCCATTGCCACGTGTTAGAGCAAGACAATTGCCGGCGTTTGCCAGGGTTCAGGCTTCTGGGGTTCCTCTCTTCCCGGGGCTGCATTTCTCTCCGGGCTTAGCTCCTGTTTCCTACACAAGGTCAGCTGTAGATGATCAGGTGAACAGCTTGCTTCTCTTCTCTTCTTTCCAACATCAAAACTGCTTCTCAAAAGACTGCTTCAACTGTCCTTTGCCTTGCCTTTTATATTCGATTCCCCACCCACCAAGGGGTGGGGCTCAACACCCTAATCCTAACCTAATCATGCCCAGATTAACAGATCAGTTTACAAGCATGATTCAATTATATTTTTGGAATTCATAATTACATCAAACTGCCACATGCATGTACATTTTTTATTGATATTTCTTACTGGAGAATTTTCCCTTTTATTAGTATATAATGTCCTTTCTTGTCTCTAATAACAGTTTTGCTTTTAAAGTCTATTTCATCCAATATAGGAATAGCTACTCCAGCTTTTTCTTTTTGGTTACTGCGTGCATGGAATATCTTTTTCCAGCCTTTCATTTTAAATTTATTGGTATCCTTGGGTCTAAGGTGAGTCTCTTGTAGACAGCATAAAAGTGGCCCATATTTTCTTATCCATTCTGCCAGTCTGTGTCTTTTGATTGGGGAGTTTAACCCATTGACATTCAATCTTATTGCTATAAAGGCAGTTCTTATTTCACCCATTTTGAACTTTGGATTTTATCTGTCGTATTTTATTTTTACTACTCTTTTTATACTTTTAGCTACTTTTATTTATATAATCTTTATTTTTAGACTCTCTTCCAAGCCTCTGCCCTCTGTCTTTTCTTTTCAAGTTGCAGCACTCCTTTTAGTATTTTCTGCAAAGCTGGTCTCTTTGTTAGAAACTCTCTCAATTTCTGCTTATCTGTGAATACTCTAAACTCGTGCTCATTTTTGAAAGACAATCTTGCTGGATATAAAATTTTTGTTGACAGTTTTTCTCTTGCATTATCCTAAATACATCATACCACTGACTTCTTGCCTCCATGGTTTCTGATGAGAAATCTGCACTTAATCTTATTGTGTATCCCTTATATATTATTTATCACTTTTCTCTTGCTGCTCCCAGAATTTTCTTTGGTATTTGAAATTCTGATTAGTATGTGTCTTGGAGTTGGTCTATTTGGGTTTATTCAGATGGTAGTATGATGTGGTTTTTGGACACAGATATCTATGTCCTTCAATAGGGTTGGAAATTCTCTACCATTATTTCTTCAAATATTCCTTCTGCCCCTTTTCCCTTCTCTTTTCCTTCTGGGTCTCCCATGACATGTATATTTGCATGTCTCTTGCTTTCATTTAGTTCCTTGAGACCCTGTTTAATTTTTTCCACACTTTCCTTCATCTGTTCTTTGGTATGTTTGCTTTCAAAGCCATGTCTTCAAGCTCACCAATCCTGCCTTCTGCCTCCTCAAATCTGCTCTTATATGCCTCCAGGGTATTTTTTATTTCATTTATTTTTCCTTTCATTCCCATAAGATCTGCTATTTTTCTATGTATTTGTGACAGTTTGATATTATTGATGAATTCCAAAAATAAATACTGATTATGTTTGTAGACTGGTCTGTTCCTCTGGGCTAGTGATACCCTTAGATTGTATTGAATTCAGAGGTTTCATTTTTACTTGGCTAAATAATGACTAGGACTTTGATTGGGCCACACAAATAGGATGTTGAGTCCCCACCCCCTTGGTGGGCAGAGAATCACAGAGAAAATGACAAGGCAGAGGAGACAGTTTGAATTTTGATCCTGGAAATGCTAGAAAGTAAACACACAGAGAAGCAGATATTGAGGAAGGAGAGAAGGCTCCATTAGACATGGCAGAGGCCCCAGGAAGAGAGACAAGCTGTAAGCCTGATAGTCTACAGCTGGCCTTGTGGAGACAGTGGAGCCCCAGGAGAGAAATGAGACTTATCCCGGACTACAGCTGATATTGGAAAAAGCTGGGACAATGGAAACTTAAGAGGAAGAGGAACGCTGAATCTTCACAGAGACTCGCAGCCATCTTGCTCCAACATGTGGCAACAGACTTTGGTGAGGGAAGTAATTTACACTTTATGGCTTGGTATGTGTAAGCTTCTATGCCAAATAAATGTGCTTTATAAAAGCCAGCAGATTTCTGGTATTTTGCATTAGCATGCCTTTTGCTGGCTAATACAGAATTCTTTTAAATTCTTCTTTGTGCTTACCCAGTGTCTTCTTAATATCCTTAACCTCTTTAGCCATCTCATTGAATTTATTAAGAAGATTTGTCTGAACATCTATGATTAGTTGTCTCAACTCCTTTATGTCATCTGGGGACTTATCTTGTTCCTTTATCTGGGTTATATCTTCCTGTTTCTTGATATGGATTGTAATTTTTTTGTTGGTATCTTAGCATCTGGCTACTAGATGTATTTATTCTGGGTGCAGTTTCTCTCTTTAGTTTAGGGCTTTCTTGCCCTTTCTCCCTTGCTGGTAGTGTGTAGGAACTGAGGATGTAGTTGGTAACAAAAACAGAATACACATTCTTCTCAAGTGCACATGGATCATTCTCCAGGATAGACCTTATGTTGGGCAACAAAACACATCTTAATAAATTAAAAAATATTGAATTCATACAATGTGTATTCTCAGACCACAATGAAATGAAAAAAGAAATCAATAACAGAAGGAGAAAGGAAAAATTCACAAATGTGGAAATTAACAACATACTCTTAAACAAACAGTGGGTTAAAGAGGAAATCAGAAACAAACTAGGAAATATCTTGAGGCAAATGATAATGAAAATAGAACATTTCAAAATTTATGGGATACAGTAAAGCCAGTCCTGAGAGGGAAATTTACAGCTCCAAAAGCTTAAATTAAAAAAGAAGAAAGACTTCAAATAAGAGACCCAACCTCAAAACTGGAAGAACTGGAAAAAGAAGAGCAACTAAACCCAAAGTGAGCAGAAGAAAGAAAATAACAAATATTGGCATGGAGAGAAATGAAACAGAAAACAGAAAAAAAAAATAGTGAGAATCAGCAAAACCAAAAGTTGGTTCTTGGAAAAGATCAATAAATTTGACAAACCTGTAGCTAGAGTGACAAAGAAAACAAGAGAGAAGATACAAATAACTAAAATCATAAATGAAAAGGGGGACATTACTACCAACCCTGCTGAAATAAAAATGACTATAAGAGGATACTATGAGCCACTGCACAACAAAAAGTTAGATAACCTACATTATATGGACAAATTCTTAGAAATATGCAAGAATTTCACTGACTCAGGAAGAAATAGGAGATCTCAACAAACCAATTACTAGTAAAGAGATGGAATCAGTCAACAAAACCTCCCAACAATAAAAGCCCAGGACCAGGTGGCCTCCCAAGGAAATTCTATCAATTATTCCAAGAAGACTTAACTACAATTCGGCTCAAACTCTTCCAAGAAATTGAAGAGACAGGAACACTCCCTAATTCATATTAGAAGGCGAACATCACCCTCATACCAAAGCCAGATAAAGACACCACAAGAAAAGAAAACTAAAGACCAATATAGCTTATGAATATAGATGCAAAAATCACCAACAAAATACTAGCAGCAAACTGAATCTAACAACATATTTAAAGAATTATACACCATGATCAAGTGGGATTTATCCCAGGTATGCAAGGATGGTTTGACAAATGAAAATCAATTTATATAATACACCATATTATTAGAATGAAGGAAGAAAAACCATATGATCATCTCAAATGATGCAAAAAAGTATCTGACAAAACCCAGCACCCCTTCATGATGAAAATACTTAGAACAATAGGAAGGGAAAGAAACTTACTCAACATGATAAAGGGTATATTTGAAAAGCCCCCAGCTAATATACTGCTTAACTGTGAAGGCTGAACTTTTTCCTTCTAAGATCAGGAACAAGACAAAGATGTATGCCCACTGTCACCACTGTTATTCAACAATGTACTGGAAGTTCTTGCCACAGCTTCTAGAGCTAATAAATGAATTCAGCAAAGTGGTGGGTACAAGACCAACACCCTAAAATCAGTAGTGTTTCTAAATACAAGCAGTGAACAATCAGAAGATGAAATCAAGAAGAATTCCATTCACAATAGCAACTAAATGAATAAAATATCTAGGAATAAATCTAACCATGGATGTAAAGATCCTGTACACAGAAAACTACAAAACATTGCTGAAAGAAATCAAAGAAGACCAAAATAAATGGAAAGACATTCCATGTTCATGGATTGGAAGACTATATAATATTGTTAAGATGCCAATACTGCCCAAAGCACTTTATAGATCCAATGAAATCCCAATCAAAATTCCAACAGCCTTCTTTGCAATAATGGAAAAGTCAATCACCAAATTTATATGGAAAACTAAGGAGCCCCAAATAGCTAAAGTCATCTTGAAAAAGAAGAAGGAATTGGATGACTCACACACCCAATCTTAAAACTTAGTGCAAAGCCATAGTAATCAAAACAGTGTGGTACTGGCACAAGAACAGACATAGAGACCAACAGAATAGAACTGAAAGCCCAGAAATCAGTCCTCACATTTATAGCCAACTGATTTTTTACAAGGTGGCAAAGACCACTCATTTGGGAAAAAAGAGTCTCTTCAGCAAATAGTGCTGGGAAAACTGGATCTCCATTTATGAAAAGAAAGGAGGACCCCTACTTTACACCATATGCAAAAATCAACTCACAATGGATCAGAGACAAATATAAATAGCAATATTATAAAACTCCTAGTAAAAACATAGGGAATCATTTTCAGACCTTGTGTAAGACAATGGTTTCTTAGACTTTACCCAAAAGCATGAGCAACAAAAGAAAAAATGGATAAATGGGACTTCATAAAAATTTAAAAGTTTTGTGCAAAGGACTTTATCATGAAATTAAAAAGATAACTTACATAGTGGGAAAAAATATTTGTAAATTGCATATCCAATAAATGTTTAGTATCCAGAATATATAAAGAAATCCTTCAACTTAACCACAAAAAGACAAACAATCCAATTTAAAAATGGGCAAAAAATTTGAATAGACATTTCTCCAAAGAAGATATACAAATGGCCAGGAACCATATGAAAAGATACTCAACATCAGAGAAAGGCAAATAAAAATCACCACAAGGTACCATTTCACACCCATTAGAATGGCTGCTATTAAAAAAAAATAGAAAATAAGTATGGAAGAGGATGTTGAGAAACAGGAACATTCATTCATTGCTGGTAGCAATGTAAAATGGACAATGGCTGTGAAGACTGTTTGGCAGTTCCTCAGAAAGCTAAGGATAGAACTATCTTATGACCTGGCAATCTCATTACTAGGTATACACCTCCAAAAATTGAAAGCAGGGACTCGAACAGATATTTGCACACGGATGTTCACAGTAGCATTATTCACAATTGCCAAAAGATGGAAGCAACCTATGTGTCCCTCAACTGATGAATGGATAAATAAAATGTGGTACATACATACAATGCAATATTATTCTGCCGTAAAAAGAATGAAGTCCTGATACATGCAACAACATGGATGAACCTTGAAAACATTATGCTGAGTGAAATAAGCCAGACACAAAAGGACAAATATTGTATGTTTTCACTGATTTGAAATGAAAAAAAGCAAATTCATAGATTCAGAATCTAGAATATAGGTTACCAGGTGATGGGGTGGGGATAGGGAATGGGAAGTTAAGGAAATCTTCGGAAATGAATAGAAATGGTGAAAGCATACCATGGTGTTTGTAACTGGCAGTCCTACTGTATAGGTATGACAGTGGTTGAAAGGGAAAGTCTAAGGTCATATATATTATTAGAAGGAAAGCTAAAAACTAACATGGGTCTGTATAAGATAGTAAAACCTCATGTAAAACACAGATATGAGGGATAATACATATATGACTGTTTTTAGAAAATATAAATACAAACATACTAGAGAAAAGGAAAAAGAATAGCAGCTATGTATGGCAGGCGAGGCATAGAGAGATTGAAAGGTGATGAGTTTTGTTTGTTGTTTATTATTATTATTGGAATAATGAAAGTGCTCTGGGAATGACTGGGATGATGAATGCACAAATATGTGATTACACCGAATACCATTGGTTGTACTCTTTGGATGGATTTATGCTTTATTAATATGTAACAATAAAATTGGTTTGTTAAAAAAAGATATATTGTTAATAAAAAGGCAGATTCTTTAGCTCCAGAAAAAATGTACAGGGTTCCTAGTTGGAATCATGGAAATGTTTAAGAAATGGATGGTGGTGATGATAAGCACAACATTGTAAATACAATTTACAGCACTTAAATATATATCTGAATATGATTAAAAGGAGGATGTTAGAGTGTATGAATGATTAAAGAGTATTTTTTTTTTTGAAAAAGCCATAGAACTACACTACCCAAACAGGGAACTCTAAGTTAAATCACGGACAATTCATAGTACAATTTTTAAAATGTCTTATCATCAATTGTAACAAATGTTCCACACAAATGCAAGGTGTTGGTGGTGGGGTGGTATAAGAGAATCCTGTATTTTATGCATGATTGTTCTGTTAACCCACAACTTCTCTGGAAAAAAAAAAAAAAAAAAAAGACAGATCCAGATTAAACTGGGTCACACCTTAACTGAAGTAACCTCATCAAAAGGTCCTACTTCCAATGGGTTCACACTCACAGGAATGGATTAAATTTAAGAACATGTTTTTTCTGGGTTACATAGAGCTTCAAACATCACACTATTCATAGACCCACCTTGTACACCTCCACATTTTCCAAGCCACTTATAGTTAGGTGGCCCATGTGACTGGTTACAGTCAGTAGATTGTGAGCACAAGTAATGGGTTTAACTGAAGCCACTGGTTCAACCAACCAGTTATCTCTTTCCCTACTTTGTAACTGGAAACACGCATTGAGATATCAGAGCTAGAGCAGAGTAGCAGCCTGCATCACTGAATCACTGCCTGCAGAGCTGATCTTGACTCCAAGGGCCAATTGCATTGGGCTTTGTATGAGTGAAAGAAATAAATGTCTTAAAATTAAACCACGGAGATTTCATGGTAAACTTGTTACTGCAGCATAGCCTAATCCTTACAGATTAGTACACATACTTATGTATTGAAAAGGGCTTAGCATTATAATCAATATTTCTTTTAGCATGTTTTGGGTAGAACAGCAAACTTTCAGGCCAACTTCTTGAAATGTTTTCCACTGAAATAAACTTTGATTTAATTATGGTACCATATAATTTGTGATCCTTTTCAGATTTAGAGAATGGGAAAGGGTGTGAAGAACAACTAAGCCCTAACTAAGATCAGGCTAGAAAATCCTAAATAGCTTGGAACAGTTAGTCTGTATCATACTTGAGCTCAAAATATGGTTGATCTGTGCTGGATGAAGTCATCTCCTTTCATTCTTACCCATGAAGTAGCTCTTCATAAGTGTTAGCAGTTTACAATTTTTTCATTAAATACTCAAAGCAATCAAAAGGTGTAGATATCTCAATTTTCCTCGTTTTACAGATAAGTAAATTGAGGTTTTAAAGAGATTAAATGACTTTTCCAAGGTTGCTATAGACAGGTTGTTGGGCTCTCAAGCACAAATGACAGAGGACAAGATTACTTTCTCAGAGGTTCAGTTTCTTCAATTCATTGGATTGTTTCATGATTTCTAAGAGGTAAATTATCTTAAACAGTAAATATTAGTGATTGTTGCCACAAACTTGTAGGTAATAGAATACCGTAGGATTCAAATCTACATTTCTCAAACATCAAAACCTATTCTAAACCACTGAATACAATTCCTTTTTCATTTTAGCCCGGCAGCGTTTTGCTCCATTTTCTTATTTATTTATTTAATTATTTATTTTGGAGGTACCAGGAAATGAACCCACTTCCTCATATGTGGGAGGCAGGTATCAACCACTGAGCTACATCCGCTCCCTCCAATCTATTTTTTAACCAAATGTTTGGGACTGCATGTCTACTCCATCTTAGAAAACCTGATACTGTCATTGTAAATGTTGTTCTATTTCCTCTTCTCTATTAAATATGAAAGATTATGATGATAATTACTTTTTCATTGAATAAACACATATTAAGGATCTATTTTGTTCTAGGTAACAGACTAAGCACTGGGTCTTGCAATCTAGGAGATGACACGACATAACATTACCAGTGCCAGTCAGCATGATTAGCATTATTAAAAAATACACACAAACAGTATAAACAGTTTTGTGGAAACTCTGTTAAGCTTATTAAACAGTGAAACCAACCTCTAAAAGAATAAAGTCAAAAGAACACTGTCGGGGGGGGGGATGTGGCTCAAATAGTTGGGCGTCCTTCTGCCATATGGAGGGACCTGGGTTCGATCCCCGGGACCTCCCAGTAAAATAAAAAATATATATATATATATATATATATATACATAGAAGGCGCATGGGCTGCCAGGCTCTGTGTGCCGGTGAGCCGACGGGCCCCGGGAGCCATGCAGCGGGATGATGACGTAACAGGAGAGAGACAAGACGAGATGCTCCGAAAGCTCTGGAAGTCAGGAGCCGAGGTGGCGCAGGCGGCAGAACACCTGTCTCCTACATCGGAAGTCTCCAGGATCGAATCCTGGTGAAGGCTGGAGGAGGAGGCTGAGAAGAGAAGGCAGGAAACAGACACAGAGAATTGCCCAGCAAATGGACACACACACACAAAAACAGCAAAATGGGGAAGGGGGGGTTTAAAATGGATAAAGTAAATAAATAAGTCTTAAAAAAAAAGAACACTGTCAGAAAAAGAAATATAAAATTGATTAATAACATTTATTGGAAACTCTGGGACACTGTGGCTTTGATTACCAATATCTGGGGATAATCCCCTACCAGAAGGATTTTACTTCCCTCAAAGCCTTAAATCATGTTGGGTGACTTGTTTTAGCCAAAAAAGTATTCCATGTAGAAGCTTTAAGGATCTGCCCAAGCCTTGCGATAATCTTTTTCTCTCTGCTTGCCAGGGATAGATAGTAAATATTTTAGGTTTTGTAAACAACATACAATCTCTGCTGCATGTTCTTCTCTTTTCTATACTTCAACAATTTCAAAGTTAAAAAGTATCTATCTTGCAGATCTTACAAAAGCAGGTGACAGACTGGATTTGGCTCATGGAGTTTGAACAGTTCCCTGGGGCAGAGAACTCAGGTGACCAGTGATGGGCATATGGCATGGGTGATAAATAAAACTTTCTGGTGATGAGCCACTGAGGTTTCAAGGTTGTTTGTTACTCTAGCATAACCTAACCTAACCTGACTGATAACAAATCCTAAAAAACTCCGCTTGGGGAAACTAAGAAAGATTTTTGTAAAATATGATTTTTGAACTAACTATGGAAGGGTGAGTAAAATCATGCCAAGGGTAGAAAAGAAGACAGACATTCCAAGTGCAGGACACAGGTTGGGAAAGGCTTGGATTCTTGAATAAGCATAGATGGCGGAGGGGCGGGGAGGAGGGTGCAGAAAAGCCAGGCGGGAATGCTGCCTGACAGGCCAGCATTATTGTCAGGGGATGATGGCGTGTTTGTTGTTTACAGAGGCTTAACTGGTTACAATATTACTCATATTTATCTTTAGAAAGTTTGCCGATCATTAAGGAAATGTCATAACAGGGAATGAGCAATGTTGCAATCAAGAAGGATGAAAGCATCCATGTCCATTTTACAGAGCCTAAATCTTATACAGAGGCCATGAAGATTATTTTAAGATTTGAGCGGTACTTCCTAAAGGGACTGATTGCTTAAGGGACTTTTGATGGCAGCTGATATTCTTCAGTAACTCAACCCTCAACAACCAAAGCTGAAGCTGGAATCCCTATAACAGTGATTCAAATGTGCCTTAGACTTAATAATTTTGAAGACAGTTAATTTCTTAGGGCTACTTGTGCCCAAGACTCCATTAAAATAGAAACACACATATATTACCTTAGAAATGTGATTTGGCATAGGAATTTTTAATTCTTCAGCCAGTCCAGTAGAGAAAATATTTTTCCTAATATATAATGCTTAGAATGTAATTTCCTCAACTTTGTATTAGCATATGGTAGTGATGGTTGTAGGTATATAAACAACGTTGAACTTGATCACCCTAACTATCAAAGAACTCAGTTTATAGAGTCACATAATTTATTGATAAACTAATGAATGAAATTTGCTTTCTTAACTCTCTCATTCCATCTAAGTCATATTTTTAAAAATTATATTAGGTAAATATTTATTCAAAATGAATATTTTGGTTAGGTATATGTCTTTTGTATTGCTTAAATTAATAACTCTTAACCTTGCAACTGATTTATAAACCCATAAATGTAAAATGTCAGCGTTCATATGTCATCTTGCAATGAACTGTCTGTAGCTGTTTCAAATAAAATATATATCTGCAGAGATTTACATTAAGATTGGCAAAATAACTATGTATACACCTCAGCAACTCTGGATCCTAACAAGGCATTTTCATTAACACATTTATTAGAATTGTAGGCTAAGTCTTAAAGAATTTTGAAAAATTGAGAAGTTGACTCAGTAAACAGAAACTTATGAATACTTCATTTTGTATAATATGTGGTTTCAAAGTGGGAGAGCAAATAGAATAACGGGAGAGGGGTTATCTCTGAAAGAAGATAAAGAGTTAGGAACCTTAGAATTTTGGAGTGAAGACCTCTCCAGTAATCTTTTTTTTTTTTTTTTTTTTTCTAATTTCAACTGGGAACTGGCAATCATATTATGGTAATTTGCAAAAATTTTTAGCTGACAGGTTGTAAAATATGATTATCTACTAAGTGTCTAAAAGCAGTTCTGCACAGAGAAAAATAAGGCAAATCCCTAAGGTCAAAAAAACAATCTGAAGGAGTGATGTGGGAAGACAGTCAGATAAAAGAAAACATTTATTTCAATGCAGTGAGAGCAAAGATAAAGGTACTTATAGTACATAAAGAGGCATATCTGGCAACACAGACATGATCCTGTAAGGCGGGAGATTCAAGAAAGTTCCTTGAAAGAGGAAAAAGATATCTAAACTAAGACTTTTACCATTTTAATTTTTTTTCATTTTTTTCTTTCTTGGAGAAGTTGTGGGTTTATAGAACAATCATACACACAATACAGGATTCCCATATATTACCCTATTATTAACACCTTGCATTGGTATGGAATATTGTTATAACTGATGACAGCACATTTTTATAATTATACTATTAACTATAGTCCATTGTTTAACATAGGGTTCACGGTTTGTGTAGTGCAGTTCCATGAATCTATTTAAATTTTTATTCTAATGCCATATTTACAATCTAACATTTCCCTTCTAACCACATTCAGATATGTATTTCAGTGCTGTTAATTGCATCCACAATGTACTACCATCAATAACATCCATTACCTAAACAGTTCCATGATTCCAACTAGGAACCCTGTACATTTTCAACCTTAACTTCCCATTTCCTATCCCTACCCTGTACCCTGGTAAACTGTATTTTAGATTCTGACTCTATCAGTCTACTTATTATAATTATTTCATATCAGTGAGGTCAAACAATGTTTGTCCTTTTGTATCTGGCTTATTTCACTCAACATGATGTTTTCATGGTTCATCCATGTTGTCCCATGTATCAGAACTCCTTTCCTTTTTATGGATGAATAATATATAAACCGAGTCTTAAGAGAGGCAGATAAAGGGAGAAGTACATGGTGTAGGCATTCCAAACAAAGAGAAATTCTCATACTACATCCTTCTCTAGGATTGATAATATATAAATTTGGGAACACCATCTATCTACTGCAGGAAGTGCTCAATATTCCCAAAAAGTCTAGGCAATCCTAAGAGGAGAAAGGGGAAGAACAGGGAGGACTACTGTTGATGGAGAGGAGACTTGACTTCTTTCTAGCATCAATCTGAGTTATAGGCTCCTGAGAAATAGCTTCAACCAAAGATTTTGCCTTTTTATTTGAACATCAAATTGGGTCATCAAGGTTTAGCCATGTCAATAATTTTGATTATATGTAAAATTAATGGAGCAGTCAAATTAAATCAATATAGATTTAATTTAATTGCTAATATGGCCCAAACTATTAAATCAGTAGTGAATTGCTCTGGCCTCCTCAGTTATATAAAGTAGTAGATTCTGAAGACAACAAGTTGGTCCTTTTACTAGACACCTCCAAATGGGTCATTTACATTAAGCATTCAACTGAGAGTTGTGGAAAATCATGAGGAATGGAATAAAAGATATGAGAGTGCTAGCTCTGTACTAAGTGGGTGATCTAGTGTAAATTATTCAGCTTCTAAAAATAGATATAATGTTTGCCTTATCTATTTCACAGAATCATTATACCTTGGGAGAGGACAATTGGCACCAAAAAGCATTAACAAATGTCAGCTATTTTCATTCTTGAAGATTGTATTGCCTTCCCCATTTCTTATTGGTTTATCTATTTTCCTTTCAAAGAGAATTCTTTAGCACACAATTTATAATTTAATTATATAGTGCAGTACCTTGTTTTCACTGCTTTGTAGGATTCTCTCTCCAAACTGGATGTAGACTGGTTACCTTTTTTTGCTATCCTCACTTTACCTACATGCAGCTGAGCCACTGCATATACGTGATAAATAGCTATTTCATTTTTGTGATTCTCTACTTTATTTAACCTCTGCCCCTAGCTCCAAAGAGAGCCATGAGTCTTCTGAATATGCTGAATTGAATTGGAGTACTTTTCAGAGCATTTGGTTCCCAGGTGACTAAGTCAAGGAGAGACCCTGCAGCTCACTGGCATTTTGTCTGACAAAGAAGTATCCATTTGGGATGTGAGAGTTAGTGACATGAGTAATAAAGACCAAACTCTTTAACAAGAACTAAGACAAGAAAAGATTCATCCAAGAAAGGTGGATGATAGGGAAGCCTGCAGCCGAGGACATATGTACTGCCATCCATGACTTACTGAGCGCCATGAGAACCCAAGCCCATGCCGGTGGTCTTGATTTGCCGTCAATCTTACTTTCTAAGAGACAAGACAACCATATCTTTTTCTTACACAATTACTTTGCTCAAAGAATTGTCAGTTTGTTTGTTTTATTATTTTCTCACACATATTTGTATAACCAACAGAAAACCATTTATGCTTTTAGAAGACTGTCACTTGTATCTTTTCATGAGGCTTAAACCAGGTATAATCTTTCATCTGGGAGAAGGCAGAATGGAGTTCCTTCCTCAAGTTTACATTTGGTTTCTAGAAATGTGAACAGATGCTTTCCCCAGAGCTCAGAAGCCAAACCCAAACTGGAAGACTCGTTTAACAGGGTGTCTCTTCTGTTTGCTTGGAAAATAAAACATGTTCACAAGTTGGAAGGTTCAAGAATTTATCAAGGATTCTAATATACAAAAATCTGAGTTTTCTCCTCAGAGTCACAGGCCTTCTTACTAGCATTATATTATTGAAACTCCAAGATCCTTTGCCAGAAGAAGTATTTTTTAAGCTAGAAACTCCATCCACTAGTAATAAAACTCTCTCTTTTAAAATTTTTGTTTAGAACAATTGTATAGGACTATTATTTTATGGATGTAAAATGTACAGCTCTAAAAGAACTAAAGGGGCAAAATCTCAAGTCTGGAATATAGTTTTAAAAATAATTAAATATTTCTCTGTCGTGTGAATGCTAACTGATTAGAATCTACCTTATTTTGAGTATTATATATTCATTCCCTACTGTGGTGCTTTAAAGCTGCATGTACCCCAGGAAAACGTTATTAATTCAATCCATCCCTGTGCACATGAACCCATTGTAAGTAGGGCCTCTTGGTGAGGTTACTTTAGTTAAGGTCTGGCACACCTCAATCAGGATGGGTCTTAATACTATTATTGGAGTCCTCTATAAGTGGAATGAAATTCAGACGTAGGGAGAGAAAGTCATAGGAAGCAAGAAACTGAACATCAACAGATCCTGGAAGAGAAGGGAGAGACCAGGACATGCTGCCATGTGCCTTGCCATGTGACAAGCTAAGGACCAAGGATTGCCAGCAGCCAACCCCAGAATGCCACAGTCTTCAGGAAGAAAGCATTCACCTTGATGATGCCTTGGTTTGGACTTCTTTCCAACCTCAAACCATGAACGAATAAATCCGTTGTTTAACCTGACCCACTTCATGGTATTTACTTGAGAAGTCTAGGAAACTAAAATATTTGCCTTACATAGTTGAAGATTTGAAGTCACATTTATAAAGACTTACAATAAAAATGGCATGAATTAGTAAAAACCATAAACAGTTGAAATACACAAATAAAGGACAGTAAAAGTAGAAGAACATTGTAGAATTCTATGCAGCCTTTACAGCTGTGTGGAAAATATGACATGCAGCTTCCTTATAACCAAAGACAAAAGGGAAACATGATCAACTATGTGTTTAACCTTGCCAATATAGAATAGCTTTTTAAAAAATTTTTCTAAGGGAGCACATGTTTTCAGTCACAAGATACTGAAAACAATGTGGATTTTCAAATTCTAGCACTTGCTTAATATGTAGTTTACCCCAATATTTCTGCATACTTCTTTTTTACATGTCCTTATAAACTGAGTTATTTTTCCAGAAGTTTAGGTCTAAGCTGCATTTGGGTGATGGTACAGTTTTATAGCTGGAAGTAGACAAATTTCCTATTTTGGGTCAATATTTTTCAACTCTAACCTGGTGGGATCATCCACTCCCACTCTCTACTTTTCCTCATCTGATGGAGTCCCTTAGAGCCACAAGCCCAGAATGCATTTCTACCACAGTTCTTTCTGTTTCTGATCCTGCCTAGAGCAATACTGGAACGAGGGTGGCCACCAAGATATCACTACCATTTCATGGCTTCCCTTCCCTTAATCCAACTGCATTGAGGTTCTGCTCCAGATTTGTGGTACTAGTTAACTTATATTTTTGGCTGTGATTTTTAGTCTTTTTTCTATATTGTCATAGGTATTTTCATTAACAAGTTGGGAGTGGTTTTATCTGGCTACTAGCCAGAAGCCATTTTAAGCCTGAAGTCATATTAAGCTATTTTGTCCAGCAATAATTCGAGAACAATACCAATGATATAGTTTTTTCTTTAAAAAATTCATTTTTAAAGATTTTCCAGAAAATCAAAGACGTTATAACCTCTCAGAGGAATTCTGATATTAGAAAAGCTGAGAATAAACAACATTTTTCTTATTTAGAACCTAATCTTTTTTATGTTATTTTAAACCTAGTCCTGGCTTTGCCCCAAAGTCCTGCGTGTTTTTCTAAGAAAATCTCAGAGAGGAATATGTATCTTAGTCATCTGTACTGGAGAGCCTTATCTTAAGCTTCTATTCAATAACAAAAAAGTTTAAATAGATGACCTCCAAAGGTCTAAATGTGCAGGTAAGCATTGGGTAGGGTAAGAGATCTAACTAGGTTTGGAAGCAGAACGATAGCAGGACAGCTTCTTCTGGACCCATGGTGGGAATATATGCCCTTTGTTGTGTTCAATTCATTGAAAATCACATGTAATACCCAAAACAGTTAGACTCCAAGGAGAGCTTCCATTCTATCCCCCATGAAAGTTAAGTGTTGGAAGCTCATGGTAGGGACTACTTAGCCAGAATTTGCGACAGTGGGTACTGCCATTCTGGGGCTACCTACAGATTCTTTCCATACTTCTTATATAAGTAATGAGGGCCTAAGAAATGATAGTTATAGAAGTTATTTTTCTATATGTATATGAATATCTGAGCAGAGAATGCCAGGTTTTCTTTAAAGCAGTGAATAAAAAAACACTGGAAGTATACTGCTACGAAGATGACATTGGATGTTGTGACTCGATAACTAAGATTTCAAATGAATATTATTTTAATATTTTTAGGGTTTTAGGAATCTTAGATAGTGAAATAAAAAAGGATTCCATCAAGCTTACGTCTTTAAAATCAGATGGAAAAATCATTTCCATATCCCAACAACCAGAGATATGCAAAATCCAACAAAGTAATGTGAAGTTGAGAATTGGATTGATCCTACAAGACAGTTCCATCTTAAAGTTATGTAGTCGAGAACATGAGGTTCAGTGCATCTACCAGGATATTATCAACATCTTAGACAAAATCTTTTGTCCTTAAAATGATAGCTTCACAAAAAAATAAAACAAAAGATCAAACAAACAAACAAAAAAAACGATAGCTTCAGGGGATGTGGCTCAAGCAGTTGGGCACCTGCTTCCCACATGGGGGGTCCTGGGTTCAGTTCCTGGTACCTCCTAAAAGCAAAGAAGCAAACAACAAGCAAACAGATAAAAAGACCAACTCAGGGGAGCTAATGTGGCTCAGTGGTTGAGTGCTGGCTTCCCACATACGAGATCCCGGGTTCAATTCCTGGCCCCCGGTACCTCAAAAAAAAAAGATAGCTTCAAGCATTCTGGTAAAGCAATCCTAAAATTAGAAGGGATGATATGCTCCCAAACTGTCTGAAATTACATAATAGCTTCCTTAGTGGGTAAACATCCTTTAAACTTGGGAAGATTTAGAATTAAGCATATAAATGTTTGAGAGAATTAAACTCATAGCATTGATATATTTTTGTTAAGAGGTCTTTGTATATTTGTGATTTTATATGCCAGTAATATTTTAGAGATTTTGACATATTAGAATGAATTAGCCATATATTTCACACTGATTTACACTTGTGATTTCTATAGTTTTGAAACTCTTAAGGGAATTCAAGTTTCATCATATACGTTCAAATAATTGGATGTGTAAAAGTTAAGTACTTGAAAATAATTTGTTAATTCAAATCAAACCAAGTACTTAAAATTAAAGTATAAATTTAGTGAAATTACAAGTGAAATCAAATATTCAGAGGCAATTAGGTGGTTGGTATAATTTGCTAGAATTTTCAAAGAATTATATGAAATATAATGCAAATAAGAGCTTAAAAATATAAGACGTTTGTATTTGTAATTTTAATGGAATAAGAATTTTTAAAGCAAACTAAAACTATGAATTGACTTTTCTACATACACAAAGCATCCTAGAAATTACCTCAAAACTCTTATTCAATGTGTAAATAACAAAAACAACCCAGTTTTTTTCCCCGCCAAAGTTCCTGCTTTATCTAGTATTGAACTCATATAAACATTAAGGCATGTGTTCAGTCCTTCAAATTCCCTTTGCATGGGCAGTGCTTTATCTTTATTTAGGGGCGTAGGGGTGGTGGTGATAAGCTTCCTACATAAAGCAAAGTAGAGGACACCAGCTGATGGAGATGAGCAGATGGGAGAATGCATTTGGCTTCCCACAATGCATAGTATTGGTTCAGCATAGAGGCTACTGTACGTTTCTCCCATAAAACAGATACATATTTAGACTCAAATTTAGTTTGCAGAATGAGGTTTTGCAGTGCTTTCAAACCATTGTATCCAAAGCAAGAGAACTTAATAAATTGTTCTTCCAAGGGAAACTTTCTGAAGGGCTACAATTAAAGTAGCCAAAGCTGTACTAATAGTATGCTATTGGTTTCATTGGATATTCATTCAACAGACATTTTTGGGATACTCAATAAATGCTAGGAACTGGAAATTCAGAGATGAAGAGGACATACATGCCATCCTCCCAATCTTTTAATCTACATGATAGGTCACAATCTGAGAAGCAATTTACATTACAGTATAATAGGAGCATCCACAGCGGTGAATTAAATGCACGTACATCATTGGACTGATAAAGGTCAAATTTCTGACTTCATGGGTATATTAGTCAGCCAAAGGGGTGCTGATGCAAAATACCAGAAATAAGTTGGTCTTTATAAAGGGAATTTATTTGGGGTAGAAGTCCACAGTTACCAGACCATAAAGCATAAGTTTCTTCCCTCACCAAAGTCCATTGCCACGTGTTGGAGCAAGACAGCTGCTGACGTTTGCCAGGGTTCAGGCTTCTTGGCTTCCTCTCTTTCCAGGGCTATGTTTCTCTCTGGGCTTAGCTCCTCTGTTTCCTCCACAAGGTCAGCTGTAGACTATGAGGCTCTCTAGGCTTTGCTTCTCTCCACAAGGCCAGCTGTGAACTCTCAGGCAAATGGCTCATCTCTATCCCGGGGCCTTCTTTCCTTCCTCACCAGAACTCCAACATCAAAACTGCTTCAATTCTGTTCTTGCCATGCATTTTATATTTGATTCACCCACCCACCAAGGGGTGGGGCTCAACGCCCTACTGATGTGGCCTAATCAAAGCCCCAATTATAACTTAACCATGCCAGATCCAATACCTATTTTTGGAATTCATAATTACATCAAACTGCCTAACAGCTACAGTGGGGAAGGGAAATCAGTGGCAACTTCCCATGCAACTTCCCATAGGGGGATTGAGCAAGCATGGAATGAAGCAGAGTATGTAACCAGTGCCCCAGTTTTTCAGAAACTTGTATGCCCATTGATAGAGGATGATCCAAACTAGACCACTGGTACAATGTAAAACTACTCCCTGATGGCGGGAATGCGGTAAAGCATCAAAGTCATGTCAGAGCCTGATACAACTGATCATTTCTTGACACAAAATTATGACCTAGAAAACCATACTACCTAAAGGGCTACATTCAACCTCTCCTCTGCTCACTGAATGTAAAACAAAGAATTTTTTAAAATCCCAAAGATTCAGGGATACCATTAAGAGCTAGGCTACATACATTTTGAAATTTGCATCTGGACTGCAATCCTTTTTTTAAGCTTGTATTTGTAATTAAAAATATTTACTCATAAATGAAATTTTCCTTGTATGTCTTATTCAATGTAAAAATTTGAGATCTTTTTGTTTTTTGTTTTTAAGATGGTGCTTCTACATCCATTGTTGAATCAGCAATGCCTTCTACTTATAGAAAGGTGAGATGATTTATAGCATCCATAAAAGTTGGCATGCTCTATAATGTACTAATAAATGTCTCATTATAGGTGTATATTGCCTTTTGTAAAATTTTTAGTAGGTATTGAATGATTCCTCAATGGTTAGGCCCTTCCTTAGTATTTATGAGGCGCTCAGTTAAACTTTGTTGAATTGCATGTATTTGCATTGTGTGGAGTTGAATAGCATTGCTTTGCTATTATTGGGTTGGGCTAAGATTGAGTTGAATTGGGGATGAGTTGAGTTAACTTGGGTTGCAGTGAGTTAAGTTGAGCTGAGTTGAGTTGAACTGAGTTGGGTTCCACTGAAATGAATTGAATGGAATTGCCTAGACTGAGAAAGATAGGTCGTGCTTCATATGGTGACCTTGTGGTTTTGGTTCACCCCTTTATCCCTAGGATCTAGCTTATTGCTTAGTATAAAGCACACACTCAATAAATTTTTGAGGAGTAAACAAAAAATAAAATGACAGAAATGTACTATTAATGATAATACTTATTCATTCTATAATAATTTTTTATCATAGATTATATAGGCACTGTGCTATGTGTCAGGGGTATAGTGATGAATTATAAAGATCCTGTCCTCAAGGAGGTTTCAGTATACTGATAGGCATCAGACAAGTAAAAAGGCAGTTTGAATATAGTATAAAACAGTATCACTAGTTTTTTAACTACAGGAGAGCCATTCACGTTGTTTGCAGAGAGATCAGCATCCTGAAACTGCATGGCAGTGACCTTGGTAAGTGACAGGAATAAATACCAAGCTCTATGCCTGAGCCAACACACGTTTGTGTCCTGTAAAAGGGCCACTGACCTTCCAGTAAGTAATAATCCTTTCTATCTCAGAAAGGATTTTCCACCCAGAGGTCAGCAAACTTTGTCTATAAAGGGCCAGATAACCAAAGTCTTAGACTTTGTAGGCTCTACTGTCTGTTACAACTGCTCACCTCTGCCATTATAGCATAAAAGCAGCCATAAACAATACACAAACAAATGGGCACAGCCATGTTGCTATAAAACTTTATTTATAAAATAAAAATAAAACAGCTGTGCCATTTTCTCACATAATTGGAAGAATGATCTTTAAAACCTGATTATTGGTGGTTTCCTATTGTTTTGAGAACAGCATTCAAGTTCCAGACTATAATATTCAAGGCCCCGAATCATTTGGGCCCAGCTGCCTTTCCAATCTCACCTCATGAGCTTCCACCTTGTTTATATCACTCTCTAGCCACACTGATCCCTGTTAGTTCTAGAATACACCATCCTTTTCTTGGATTAAGATTTTTGCTCCTGCTATTCTCCCATTCTGGAATGCTCTTCTCTTCCCCCTCCTTTTCCATGAGGTTAAGAGCATGAACAAAGGCACTAGACAGCCTGGGTTCTAATACTGGCTCCACCACTTATTTATTATCTTTCTGGGGCTCCATCTTTTCATCTTAAAAATGAGAATCCTAATAGTTCCTATCTCATAGGTTTGTTTTGAGGGTAATATATAAAATGCTTAGAACAAAGCCTCGTACATAGTAATAATATTAAATTTTATAATGATCACATCTTTAGACATATCGGGCAAAAAAGGAATTTGATAAATGGGTTTAAGTTCCTGTTTCAAAATAAAAAAATTCTTTCACGGTCTATGCAGAAATCCACGGCATCTTCCCATGTGCTAGGCGATAGACTAAAGAAAGACATTAGCACCTACAAATCACAGCAACATGACTAGACCTGCACAATTACTACCTGCAGTGCTCAGGAAGTCTCCCCCTCCCACTGCAGAAAACTCCTACAGGTGTAATTTCCAACATTTGATCCAGGGAGGATAATAACAAATTTCAGAAAGAGCATTAAGTTGCAGCACAATAACTACCATACAAAGGCCACGATTAATTGCACAGTTCTTAAGCTTTACCAGGATACTGCTACCAAGAAAAAATAATGCTGGTTTAGTACAACCTTCCCCAGAGAGCAGCTTCTCATTCCTCCAATACAACATGTGATCAATATAAAGTAAACATTAAATTTTCTACCAATTCAATTAACTAGTAGAGCCTGCAATGCTGTAATTAACATTTAACATACAAGTCCTGAAGACTATTTACTGGGACCTCAACTATCAGCCCTGTTAATTACTCAAAGACTACTTAACATTGACTTTGGTCTCACTGCCTTTTAGTGAGACACAGCATATTGTAGGTCAAACAATTGGTCACAGGGTAAAGGCCTTTTATTGCACCTAAACCATACCCTTGACTAACTGTTTGGCCTAGAAATTTCTGTGGACTGGTATCTTGTAGTATTAGTATTTATAAAATAATCATGTCTCTACATAGCAAGCAATAAACATCTACTTGGCTAGAAAAACTCTACCACCCTGGGATCACAATTCTGTTCACGGGACAATATGTCTGTTCTTCGTCCAATGTGACACTGTTCCTATTCTTAGAGCTTTATGACCTATTATTACAGAATTATGTGTTACTATCTGGTTGGATAATGCTCCTTTTTTTATCCTTCTCTTCCCGCCCTACATTTTATTAAAAGAATAGCTCAGACTTTTTATTTTTTTGCTTTTTTGCATGTCCCATAATTTTTTATTTGATACCAGGCAAGAACAGTAGGGAATGAAGTAAATAATATTTATATCCCAAACAGGGTATTTCCTTCCTCTGTAGGGCCACTGGTACTACTAGACTGAGGTAGACCGAGTTCATCTAGACTGTAGTTGAGCAGCAGGTCTCTCATGCTGACACCTGCAGAGGCTCGCTCTCAGCCTGCTTGTCCTGACCTCTATGTTTCTCCTGAGTTTCAATAAAGGCCAGTGGGAAAAGAGTGGCGGGGTCAACCCCTCTTTGTGTCTGGGGACACTAAGGACTCTAAACCATTGTGCCAGCTTCCAATCAGGCTTTAAAGATTTGTTACAATTTCATTGGATTTCTTCTTACCTGTGTCCAGGGCAGATTCTTCCTTCGCCAAGGATGAGGACAGCTGTGGGTCTCTTCTCTCTTAGGAAGGGCTCCTCGCTGTCTGGATTTTTGTTCATTAGGTTTCTTTGCATCCTCAGCTATCAGCTGGATTAAAAAAAAATAGAATTTTGCAGTTTATCCACATTGTTCTCATTAGAATGAGAGCAGAGTCCTCTTGCAATTTTCTAGATCCTAAGCTGAAGTGGAAAACTTTCATATGGTATTTTCTCTTCAACATTCATAGCTGAAACAGGCCAATTCTGTCCTTTATTTATCTGGCTTTGGAATCATGATTACACTAGGCTAATTTTTCTTTTTAAATTTTCTATACAACTTGTAAAACAATAGGAATTACTGTTATTGGCATGCATTTATTAGTAGTCTTTGCAAGTTGTTTTGTTTTGTTTTCAAAGAAGCTATCAATACTATCAGAATCATGCAAAAGTGTTTCAGGTTTATCTCGTAAATTACCTCCCCAGATCACCCATTTCCACCAAGGAGTCCGGTTCCTTTTAGTGGGCAGGGACATTGAGAAACAATTTGGTCATTGTAGCCATTGGGCAATTTGATGTAATTATGAATTCCAAAAATATATATTGGATTATGCTTGTAAACTGATCTGTTCATCTGGGCATGATTAAGTTATGATTAGGACGTTGACTGGGTCACGTCAGTAGGGTGTTGAGCCCCACCCCTTGGTGGGTGGGGAATAAAATATAAAAGGCATCACAAAGAACAGAGTTGCAGCAGTTCTGAAGTTGGAGTTTTGATGTTGGAGAGAAGCCCCCAGGAGAAGAGAAGTGAGCCGTTTGCCTCATAGTCTACAGCTGACTTTGTGGAGGAAACAGGAGCTAAGCCCAGAGAGAAACGCAGCCCCGGAAAGAGAGGAACCCAAGAAGCCTGAACCCTGGCAAACGCCGACAGCCGTCTTGCTCCAACACATGGCAATGGACTGTGGTGAGAGAAGAAACTTATGCTTTATGGCCTGGTAACTGTGGACTTCTACCCCAAATAAATACCCATTATAAAGACCAACCCATTTCTGGTATTTCACATTAGCACCCCTCTGGCTGACTAATACAGTCATGTTTTTAGGCATTGTTAGTAGACAGTGTTCCCTTATTTTTAAAAGTATGTTTGTAGCCTGATAAATTTGCTTTGACTATACATTTACTGCTATGTTCCACTCTAATGTGTACTACAATTTTTGGCCATTATTTTTATTACCATTTCCTTACAAATGCTTAATTTCATTTTAATTTTCTTTGTAATTCAAAAGTTATTTCTTACAATGTCATATTAGTCAGCCAAAGGGGTGCTGATGCAAAATACCAGAAATCTGTTGGCTTTTATAAAGGGTATTTATTTCGGCTAGAAGCTTACAGATACCAGGCCATAAAGCATAAAAGTTACTTCCCTCACCAAAGTCTGTCTCCACGTGTTGGAGGAAGATGGCTGCCGACATCTGCAAGGGTTCAGGCTTCCTGGGTTCCTCTCTTTCGGGGGCTTGTTTCTCTCCGGACTCAGCTGCTCTGCTCCTCTGTGTGCTTACTTCCTGGGGCTCCAGCATTAAAACTCCAACTCTCTTCTCCTCCCTGTAGTTTTCTGTGAGTCCCCACCCACCAAGGGGGGCAGGGACTCAACGTCCTACTGATATGGCCCAGTCAAAGCCCTAATCATAATTTAATCACACCCAGGTACAGAACAGTTTACAAACATAATCCAATATCTATTTTTGCAATTCATAAACAATGCCAAACTGCCACAGATGTTGTTTTTCCAAACATATGGTTTTCAAAGTTCTTTGCTTTCAATTTCTAATTTTATTTCCTTATGGCTAAAGAACATAGACTATATGAACTTGATCCTTTGAACATATAGAGGCTTCTATTATCGGCCATGTTGGTAAGTGCTCCTTATTTTGAAAAAGAATGTATAATCTATTGGTCCTGGAAGTTTGGAGAAGCAGTCTAGGAGTGAATTCCAAAGAATGGCTTATAGGCTTCATCTGCTTTCCTTTTTCTTCTGCCCAGCAAGGCTTTTGTGCTGCCCAGGAGTTAAAGCTGCAGTACACAGTACACAGTATTATTCAAGGAATCCTCATTTCTGCCTCAAAAGCTTTCACGTCAACAGGATCCACCCAGATTACCTACGATCATTTCCCTTACTTAACTCATTTTGGGTCTTAATCACATCTAAAAAAATGCCTTCACAGCAATACCTACATTAGTGTTGGATTGAATAACTGGACAGTATAAACCTAGCCAAATTGACACATTGAGTATCCCACTAACCCATAAAGAATGGAGATATTTTAATGCAAAACCATATATAAAGCAAAAAATCTTGGCAATGTTTGGCTTATGATGAATCACTTAATATATTAGAAGCATTTCTCATGTCATTATATGCTCTTTATAAACATACTTTTCAGCATCTTATCACAGATTTATCAAACTTTAACCACTCCTGTTATTGGATAGTTTCCAAATTTGCATTATCATTAGTAGTATTGTGAATAACATCCTTGTCTCACAGATATACACATATACAGATACATATAGGTACTCATGTATCTCACACACATACATATATAACATATATATAATATACATATTTGTAACTGATTTCTTCATTATCATTAGAATAGGTTCCCAGAAATAGGATTAATATGTCAAAGAATATTAACTGCTGTCTTTTGAGACATATTGCCAAACTGCATTATCGCCCTCTAGAAAGCATATACCAATTTGTACTTGCACAAGCAATATACGAGTGTCCCAGAGCACCATTGCTAGTATTTAATACTCCATTTAAAAGTAAATGTATTTCCTCATTGTTTCAGTGCATCTATGTAATGGCAGCTGAATATTTGCTCCATATGTTATTGTTAGGGTGTTTTGTGATAGTTTGTATTACTCTCAAAATAGTCCCTGTCATTACCTTACCACTCCGTCCCTCCTGAGCTTAGCCATGTGACTCACTTTGGCCAATGAAATGGGAGTGGGAGTAATACATATATCACTTTTCCCCTCTACCTGAAGAACAATGTTCTAGATAATGGTGCTTTTTAAAAATCTAGAACAGAAGTCTTCAAACTACAGTCCATGGGCCTAATCCAGTTACCATTTGCTTTTTAAAATAAAGTTTATTGGAAAACATGCACGTTCATTTACATACTTTCTATGACTGTGCTACAGTGACAGAGTTGAGTAGTTGCAACAGAGATTTGTGGCCTGAAAATTCTCAAATATTTGTTATCTAGCCCTTTACAGAAAGTTTGCCAATCCCTGGTCTAGAAGATGCTAAGGTGAAGACACCCACAGAGAAGAGCTGCAGCCAACCCAAAGTCAACTTATAAAGCGATCAAGAAATAACTGCAGGGATTTTGGAGGTGATGGCTACCGCAATTCATCTATTAAGGTGTTTTAAAAAGAGAGGTGCTTGCCCTTTAATCAATGGAGTGTTTATTGTTTTCTAATTACTTTGCGAAAGAGGTCTTTAAATACTTAGAATATTAATTCTATGATGTATTTGTTGCGATTATTTTCCCAGTATATCATTTGATTTTGAAGTTTATTTTTTTAACATGGGAATTTATCATTTTATGCTGTCAGTTTTTAAATTCGGTTTTCTCATTTATTTTATTTCTGATAAGTTCTTCTGCAGTCTTTAACAACTTGAATATTTTCCTATATTGGACTTTAGTATAGCTATATATTTCCACCTGGAAAATAGTATATATTGTGAATTAAATATCTAGCTTGATTTTTATTACATATTTAATTTTTGCAATATCATTTATTAAACAATTTATTCTTTTCTAATTACTCTGTGATCCTTCCTTTAACATATAGTAAGTTCTTATGTATATACTAAAATTTGTTTTTGACTAGTCTATTTAGTGGAAATATCTATTGAATCTTTAGTGAAAACCCGTTTAACTTTGAAATATATTTGTCTAGTATCAAAAGTTCCCCTTCTTTATTATTTTCAAAATATGAGGTTTTTTTTCTCATTCATTTATTAATCTAGAAGAGCCTCAGGAACATTGTGCCTTAAAACATATGTTAAAATAATTTATATCTTTATAGTATTAGTAGTAATTTCAATAACAGTTAACGTTTGGCCTATGGGTTTTAGGCTAGATAATGTTCCAGGTGCTTTCCATAGAATATATTTCTTCCTTTCATTCACAATTTCAGACAGGTAAAGTTATAGGCACTTTTAAGTGAAGAAATTAGAATTCAGAGAAATGGGTAACATTTAAGGTCACAAAACCACTAAGCAGAAATAGAATTGGATGAAATCCAGTTTTGTTTTGTTTTTTTATTTCAAAGATATTACATTCTTCTTTCCACTATCATTTTCAACTGGTAAAAGGAGAGTTTGAAAAAATGCAGGAAGTTGATATTAAAAAAATAAAAGATGGCTGAAGAAAGAACCGATTGGAAACGAAAGGTCTGGGAATGAGGTCTGAGTACAATAGCAGGGACAGTTAAATGCTAGGCATCTCAAGGACAGCAAGTATGCCCATTAGGCCCACCCTGCCGTTGGGTGGTAGGTGGTGATGCCTGTTCCATCTACTGCTCAGTATTCAATGGCCCTTGTCCCTTGCTTCTAAATACCATTTGAATTTTTTTTTTTTTTTTTTTTTTTTTTGTTAGAGAAGTTGTGGATTTACAGACCAATCATACATAACATACAGGATTCCCATACACCACCCCACCACTAACACCTTCCACTGGTGCGGAACATTTGTTACAATTGAAAACATTTTTTATAACTATACTATTCTTTTTAACTTTAGTTACCTTTGTTACAATTGATGAAAAATTATTAAAATAGTACTATTAACTATTATCTATAGTTCACATTAGGGATATTTTTTCCATATATCACTATATTATTAACCCCTTGTATTAGTGCTGTACATTTGTTCTGCTTCATGAAAGAACATTCTTATACTTGTACTATAAATTATAGTCCATTGTCTACAATAGTATTGACTGTGTTATACAATCCTATGCTTTATCTTTTAATTTTTATTCTAGTGACAACACCTAAAGTTTCTCTTTTAAACGCATTCACCTGCAAAGTTGAGTGCTGTTAATTACACTCATAACAACATGCTACCATCACCACCATCCACTTCCAAACCTTTAGAATCAACCTAAATAGAAATTCTATACAAATTAAGCATCAACTCCCTATTCTCTAACCCCAATCTATCCCTTGGTAACATATATTCTAGATTCTAACTCTATGAGTTTGTTTATTATACTTAGTTCATATCAGTGAAATCAATACAATATTTATAATTTTGTGTCTGACTTATTTCACTCAGCATAATATCCTCAAGTTTCATCCATGTTGTGGCATGCATCAGGACAACATTCATTTTTTACACCTGAGTAATATTCCATAAATGTATGTGGTAACGTTTCGTTTATCCGTTCATCGGTTGATGGACACTCGAGTTGCTTCCATCTTTTGAAAATTGTGAACAATGCCACTATGAACAAGTGTGCAAACTTCTCTTCCAGTCCAGCTTTCAATTCTTCTAGGTATACCTAGTAGCAGGATTGCCAGGTCATATGGTAATTCTATACTTAGCTTCCTGAGGAGCTGCCAAACTGTCTGCCAAAGCGGCTGCACCATTTTACATTGCCACCAGCAATGAATGAGTGTTCCTATTTCTCCACATCCTTTCTAACACTAGTAGTTTTCTGTTTTCTTTAAATAGTGGCCATTCTAGTGGGTGTAAAATGACATTTCATTGTGATTTTGATTTGCATATTCCTAATATCTAGTGAGGCTGAACATTTTTTCATGTGCTTTTTAGCCATTTGTATATCTTCTTTGGAGAATATCTATTCAAGTCTTTTGCCCTTTTTAAAATTGGGCTGTGGTCTTTTTATGGTTGAGTTGTAAGGTTTTTAAAAATATATCTGGATATTAAACCCTTATTGGATATTTGGTTTCTAAAAATTTTCACCCATTGAGTAGTGTCTTTTACTTTCATGACAAAGTTTTTTGATGTACCTTTTTTTTTTTTTTTTAATTTTGAGGAGGTACATTTATCTATTTTTTCTTTCATTGTTTGTGCTTTGATTGTAAAGTCTAAGAGAGCATTACCTAATACAAGATCCTAAAGATGCTACCCTACATTTTCTTCTAGGAGTTTTATACTCCTGGTTCTTATATTTAGGTCTTTGATCCATTTTGAGTTAAGTTTTCTCTATAGTGTGAGATAGGACTCCTCTTTCATTCTTTTGCATATGGATATCCAATTCTCCCAACACCATTTGTTGAAGAGACTACTCTTTCCCAATTGCCACAAATCAACTGGCCATAGATATGAGAGTCTATATTAGAACTCTCAATTCAATTCCATTTGTTAATATGTCTATCCTTGTGCCAAAACTTTGATGTTTTGACCTCTGTAGCTTTGTAATATGCCTTAAAGCCAGGAAGTGTGAATCCTCCAACGTCGTCATTCTTTTTCAGGATGTTTTGGTTACCCAAATAAATTTGATGATTGGCTTCTCCATTTATGCAAAGAAGGCTGTTGGAATTTTGACTGGGATTATATTGAATCTGTAAATTATTTTGGGTAGGACTGACATTTTAACAATATTTAGTCTTCCAATCCATGAAAACAGAATGTCCTTCCATTTATACAGGAGTTCTTTGATTTCATTTTGTACATTTGTTCTACTTCATGAAGTTTTCTGTGTACAAGTCCTTTACATCCTTGTGTAAATTTATTTCTAAATATTTGATTCTTTTAGTTGCTCTTGTAAATGGAATTTTTTCTTCATTTCCTCTTCAGATTGCTCATTACTAGTGAATAGAACACTACTGCTTTTCGCATGTTGATCTTGTTCCCCATCACTTTGCTGAATTCATTTATTAGCTCTAGGAGATTTGTGGAAGATTTTTTTTCAGGACTTTCTGTATATAGGATCATGTCATCTGCAAATAGTGAAAGTTTTACTTCATATTTTACAGTTTAGATGCCTTTTATTTATTTCTCTGGCCTAAATGCCCTGGCTAGAATGTCCAGGACAGTGTTGAATAACAGTGGTGACACTGGACATCCTTGTTCCAGATTTTAGAAGGAGAGTTTTTCTTTCATATTGAGTATGATGTTAGTTATGGGCTCTTCATATATGTCTTTTATCATATTGATGAAGTTTCTTTCTATTCCTATTTTTCTAAGTGATTTATCAAGAAAGAATGCTGGATTTTGTCAAATGCCTGTTCTGTATAAATGGAGATGATCATGTAGTATTTTCCCTTCATTTTGTTAATGTGGTGTATTAAATAAATTGACTTTCTTCCGTTGAACCACCCTTGCATACCTAGAATAAAACCCACTTGATTATGGTATATAATTCTTTTAATGTGCTGTTGGATTCAATTTGCAAATGCTTTGTTGAGGATTTTTGTAATTTTCTTTCCCTATGGGTATCTTTTTCTGGCTTTGGTATTAGCGTGATGTTGGCCTGATAGAATGAGTTAGGTTGTGTCCCCTTTCCTTCAGTTTTTTGGAAGAGCTTAAGCAGGATTGGTATTTATTCTTCTTGGAGAGATTGGTATAATTTACCTGTGAGAGTGTTTTTTTTTTTTTTTTTTTAAAGGAGGTATAGGGAAGTGAACCCAGGGCCTTGTACATGGGAAGCAGGCACTCAACAACTGAGCTACACCTGCTCTCCTGTTGGGAGGTTTTTAACGACTGTTTCAATCTCTTTACTTGTAACAGGTCTGTTGTCTTCTATTTCTTTTAGAGTCAGTTTCCAGGAATTGGTCCATTTAATCTATTTTATCTAATTTTTTGGCATACAGTTGTTCTTAGTATCCTCTTATGACCCTTTTATTTCTGTAGGGTTAGTAGTAATGGTCCCCTCTTTTATTGACCTTTTCAAAGAATCACCTTTTGGTTTTGTTAATTCTCTCTATTGTTATTTATTCTTATTCATTTATTTCTGTTCTAATCTTTGTTATTTCATTCCTTCTCCTTTGCTTTGGGTTAGTTTGCTGTTCTTTTTCTATTTCCTCCAGATGTGCAATTAGGTCTTTGATTTTAGCTCACTCTTCTTTTTTAATGTAAGCATTAGGGCTATAAAATTCTTTTCCCTGTTAATTGAAACACAGCTAGAGGATAATCTAGGGACTGTAGAATGTATTGATTTTCGTGGTAGGAGAGGATTGTGATTAATAATACAAATACAAGAATATTCCTCTATTAAAAAGTATGAAGAATATAGTGCTACATGGGAAAAATACAAAAGTAACTTAGAGACTATAGTTAACAGTGATATTGTAATATTTTGTAGCAAAGGCAAAGAAGGTACTATAGCAATGCTAAACATTAAAAAAGATATGGGATTTCATTTTATGATGCGAATATGGTCAAGCATTTTTTAAATTTTCTTCATTAACAAGGAGACCTTGGTCATGTCATTTAAATAAGATAAATGTATCTGGGCAGGATATTTTAAAGTAATGCTTCCATAATTCGTTAAGCTACCTTTTACTTTATTTTTTGAAGTTGAAATAAAGTTTTTTAAGGAAAAAGAAAACTCCCTCTCAGCACTGCCTTCACTGCATCCCATCAGTTTTGATATGTTGTGTTCTTATTTTCATTCATGTAAAGGTATTTGCTGATTTCCCTTGCTGATTGTTTAAGTGTGTGTTATTTAATTTCCATATATTTGTGGATTTTCCAGTTCTCTGCCTGTTGTTGATTCTAGCTTCATTCCATTATGGTCAGAAAAGATGCTTTGTATAATTTCAGTCTTTTTAAATTTATTGAGACTTGTTTTGTTATCCAAAATGAGGTCTATCTTGGAGAATGATCCATGTGCACTTGTCAAGAATGTATATCCTACAGTTTTGGGGTGCAATGGTCTGTATGTTTGTTAGGTCTAGTTCATTTATTATATTATTAAGTTCTCTGTTTCCTTATTCATCTTTCTATTTGTTTTATCTGTTGATGAGAGTGGTGACCTGAATTCTCCAAGTATTATTGTAGCAGAGTCTATTTCTTCCTTCAGTTTTGCCGGTGTCTGTCTTGTGCATTTGGGGGCACTATGGTTAGGTGCCTAAATATTTATGATTGCTATTTCTTCTTGGTGGATTGCCCCTTTTATTAATATATAGTGTCCATCTGTCTCTTATAATAGTTTTTTTAATTTAAGGTCTATTTTGTCTTATATTAGTGTAGCTACCCCAGGTCTATTTTGGTTACTATTTGCATGGAAATAGTAACCTCTAACTTTCTCTAACTTTCAACCTATTTGTGTCTTTGGATCTAAGGCATGTCTCTGGTAAACAACATATAGTTGGATATTGCTTTTTATCCATTCTGCCACTCTGTGTCTTTTGAATGGGGAATTTAATCCATTAACATTCAATGTTATTACTGTACTTACTTCAGCCATTTTATCCTTTGCTTTTTATATGTCATATCTCTTTATGTCTGTCTTTTCCCTTTTTACAGCCATCCTTTTCTGAATAGTTGATCTTTTATTATGTATTGGACTGAGTCCTTCCTCATTTCTCTTTTTGTATATATTTAAATACTTTCTTTGTGTTTACCCTGACGTTTATATTACACAGTCTATATCTATAACCTACTTTTGAAAAGATACCAACCTATCTTTGATAGCATACACATTCTCTGCTCCCAAACCCTCTGTTTCCTTTTTTTTTTTTTTAAGATTTATTTATTTACTTTATCTATTTAACACCTCCCCCCCCCATTTTGCTGTTTTGTGTCCATTTGCTAGGCAATTCTCTGTGTCTGTTTCCTGCCCTCTCTTATCCTTCTCCTCCTGTCTTCACTGGGATTTGATCCTGGGGACCTCCAATGTGGGAGAGAGGTGTTCTGCCACCTGCGCCACCTCAGTTTCTGGTTTTTCAGTGCATCTCATCTTAGCTCTCCCTTGTGTCTCTCTCCTGTTACATCATCATCTTGCTGTGTGGCTTGGCAGGGCCTGGCACACCCATGCACCTTCTATATTTTTCTTTTATTTTACCAGGAGGTCCTGGGGATTGAACCCAGGTCTCTCCATATGGGAGATGGATGCCCAACCATTTGAGCCACATCCGCCCCTGTTTCCCCTCTTTATCTTGTTTTTATTCCATTTTACTACCTTATATTTTGCATGTCCATTTTCAGGAAATATGCCTTTTTCCATTCAATTGTATATCTCTTCTTCTGACTGTATGATTTTGATTGCCTTGTCTTGTAGTTCACTGATTCTTTCTTCTGCCTGTTCAAATCTGCTGTCGTATGCCCCAGTATAATTTTAATCTCTATTATTGTGACTTTTAAATCCATAATTTCAGTTTTTTTATACTTCAAATTCTTTTTTATGCTCACACATTGTCTTATTTTTTTAGGTGGTACCGGGGATCGAACCCAGGGCCTAGTACCTGGGGAGCAGGTGCTCAACCACTGAGCTACACTTGCTCCCCACATTGTCTTCTTAGTATCTTTTATCTCTTTATGCATATTTTCCTCATCTCCTTGAATTTATTTAGAGTTGTTTGAACTTCTTTGATTAGTTTTTTCCCAACTCTGTGTCTTTTCTGAATTTTTAATGTGTTCCCTTGAATGAGCCATATCTTCCTGTTTCTTAGTGTTGCTTGTAATTTTCTGATGATGTCTAGGCATCTGATTATCCTGATGTGTTAACTCTGAAAATCAGTTTCTCCCTCTTATCTAGGGAGAGCACAGTACACCTACTAAGTTGTGAGGATGGAATCCAAACTAATTTCTGATTTTGTCCTACAGCCTCAGCATGACAAAACATGGATAAAATGGTGAGTTTATCAATTGCAAATAAGGATGTTTAGGTCTGCCTGACTTATCAACTTTTCTGAGGCACCTTCATTTACAAGGCAGGGGGAAAAAAAGCAACTAAATGCTAAGTCTTCTTCTACTATTTCCAGGCAAAAACAGAAGCCAAGCTCAAAGATGTTCTTGTATCAATGGAAGAAGCAAAGGGCAGGATCTGGTACCAGAGTGAGCAACTAGCTTACAGCTCATTTATCTAGAGGTGGGAAGTGATTTTTATGTTCTTAGAAGACTTACCTTTATTAGCCTTAGAGCACTTTTCTTCCACATCATTTAACTCTAGAAACATGGATCTGACCAACTTAATCCATGTCTGTTATTTGTAACTACATAGGTTAAAAAAAAAAAGTCAGACAGGAGTTTTCTCAAAATATGCTAATATAGTGAATCCTCACACCTGCTATGGAGAGGTAGTCAGTTTTTTCATGAACCTTTTGAAGCTGTTAAAGTTGTAGTACAGAGCACTCAAAGTAACCTTCCTGTTGGATTTGAATACAGAAAATGAGCTGAGGGGTTTGCTGGGGACTCCGTGATATAGACTAGTGAAAAAGAAAGGAAACTAGGACTGGGCAGTCATGAGCATGGCTATTACCTGTGAGAGGATTGATTCTTGACAAGGTGAGGCATTTGTTGGGGGTGTTACTAATGTGGGTATAATCTGAGACACTTTTCTGCAATAAACCATTTACTAAGCCTTCTGAAGTCATACCATGCAGTGACTAGCAATAGTATCTGATACATGGCTGGCACAAATAAAAATTTACGGAATAAATCAAATTGCATATTTCCAGGAATGCAGGTTTACATTGTGGTAGAGTCTACATTGCTAGATTTTGTTTTATGGGAACCATGTCATTTAGTGGGTTTGATTTCTTTAAAGCTTTAAGAGATGCAGGGAGAATAAAAAAGCTTTAAGAGGTACATGTATATATACTCATGTTAATTGCTATTAGAAAAAATATTTTTGTAAGAATAAATATAAAAGTTAATTGTACATAATTAGGTAAAATATATACTATCAATCTTGTTCTGATTAGAAGATGGTTGGTTGGATATACTATATATGTTAGGGTCACAATAAATATATAAATATTGAACAATGAGGTAAATAATAACTGCCAGTTGACTACACACAATACATCAAGTTATTTCTTCTTTTCCCTTTGACTATATCTCTTCTCTGATTAAAATTTCTAGTAAAGGAAGATCCAGTTACATGCTGTAATTGAAGTTACCATGTGATACCAAGGACTTATATTTACATATATAAATTAATTAAGCTATTAATATCACAAATAGTTAACATCTATTGTACTGATAAATTGTCTATTAAGGCCAACTTCATAGCAACATTGAAAAGTTTAAAGCTTAATCAAGCACTCAGCTATCACTAAAGGAAAAACACTTAATATTTGAAACTACATAGTGAATAGATCATATACATAGAAATTTCCTTCTCTCCAATATTTCTATGTAAAAGTTTCCTAGGGATACTTAGCAATATTTTTATATGTTCTAGTCACCTGCATTCTTTTATTCCTATTTTTAAGATCATGTCTGACCATGGTAATGGGATTTGGCTCATCAAAAGCAAAAGTGATGGAAATTAATAGTAGCCATTGCCACTAATGCTTCCAAAGGTTATGAGTTCAAAGTTCACCTCACTTGAAGTTGTGTGAAACAATGAGACCTTAGTACTCTCACATAAATGGTCACAGCAAAAAATCCAGCCATAATGTTAGCTACAAGAAAGGGTTAGGAAGGTTTTCTACCAATATTTTTTTGGTATCAATCCACTTTATTGAAAATAATTGTGAATAAATATATATATGATGTGGAAAGAGAAGTGATGCCTGCATGAAATTCTCATTTATGGTGCCAGATTTTCAAAAGCACACCCAGGTCTACTTGTATATCATCTTTTGTTCTCATTTATTATCCCAACTTGAACAACACTGTGGATTGTCTGGGGATTACTCTACTCCACAAATTCCTGGGGTGTTCATTGAGGTTTCTCCACTCTAGCTGATGTCTCAAATGTCTCCATTCCTCTGTGAGCTCCAGTAATTGTCTAATTCACAACTTCTTGGTAGATATTCTTTGTCAGCCTTCATGGAGTATTGCCTGTGCATGCACAGCTTATATTTTAGATGAAAACTCAAAGGGATACTTTTTCTGGAGCTATTTCTGCAAGTTCCCTTCTCCCCGATTATCCTGTTCTCCAAATTCAAGCTACAATAGTCTCATACTTTGATCTCTGTCTTCTGATCTCAACAAAACTACTATGTTCTGATTGTGTTGCCCCACCTGCAGAGTAGTCTGGAAAGAGGTCCAAGAGAGAAGGATCAGGAGGTCCTAGGGTTCACCTTATTTGGGTCTATTCTCTGAAAGATCACAGACCTGTACTGCCTGTTTTCCAACATCTGAAAATGGTTTTTCATATATTTTCTCCAGTTTTATACTTGTTTATGACAAAAGCCTTGTCCATTACAAGCTACTCCATCATGGCCGGAAGTAGGAGTTTCCAGGACCACATTTCATGTTTATTTCTTGCCTTGGGAGCAACTGGACCATTCAGGTAGTATAAATTCAAACCCCAACAGGGAAATAATTTTACTTGCCTCCTATAGTCTAAACCAAAACAGGAACTACCTTGTCCTCTCCTTGAGTAGACTAGTAAATTATTTCTGGACCACCCTTTCATTCAATGTATAGCCCTTTCATCAATGAGTGTCTCTTTCTTATATTGATAAGGGTTAAAATGTAAATCCCTGGATTTCTGAGCCTGGATTTCCCTCCCAAGATAGTCAGTTCCATCATATAGCTCCTGCTCTGGTTTTATGTTTCCTCCTCCTTTCTGGTTCCAGTTATTTCCTTTATTGTCCTTTGAGCTTAGCTATACATTTAAAAGAATATTTATTACAGTGGGTTAGCCAGGGTGTGAGGAATGAGGAACTCATAAATTTCTTGTAGAAGTGTCTACTTTACAACGACATAGAGGAAAATTTTGCAATATCTATCAAACTTTCAAAAACATATACCACTTATAGGAATTTAATCTGCAGAAATATTCATACATATGTAAAATGACATGTACAATAATATTTATTGCAGCATAATTTTTAATAGCAAAAGCTCTGAAACAACTTAAAAGTCAGTCAGTTGGAGACTGCTTAGATAATTTCTTTTATAGTCATACAATGTAGTTTAAAGAAATAAAGAATAGAGGAGGTCTTTTTTGCTTAGATGTGAAACTATCTACAAAATATGTTAAGTGAATATATTAAATAAAAAATCGAAATGAGTTACAATATATATATTATCTACTCAATTTCATAAAATATATGAATTTTTAAAATACACATAGCATAGCTCTAGAAAGATACATTGCACATGGGTAATTTTTATGATCTCTGAGGAAAGGAGCTAGTGGCAGAGCATCAGGGGTGGGAGAGAGATTTTACAACTGTAAACCTTTTTTGCCTTTTATTGTTAGACTATGTAAATATATTAACTCTTGAAAAATAAAAATTTTAAAAACAAAATAATAAAGTCATTTACTATATTTCATCTAGCATATCTAAGTGTTGTGGAAGGGTTCCTGAGTCTACAATATGTCCAGAACTGGAAATAAACTATGGCCTTTATAACTGCAGGTCTCCTCATGAGCAAGCTCCAGTATTCTTAAAAACAATGAGAACATAAAAGGACTAAAAATATTGAATTGTCCAGCACTTCTAGCCAACCAAAGAGGTTCTATTTTAACAGCCCATGCAGAAAATCTAATAAGGAGTTTGGTTGGCTGTAATAACAGTCAGTGGTGTCATGTTGTTGTCTAAAGGTGGAATGCAAACGTAGGTTGCACTAGCGGGAACAGAGTGAATAATCAAGCAGTTACTTTTATTTTACTGTACTCTGATTAGACCATTCATGGAGTCCTGAATGTTCTGATTGCCATTCATTCAAGGAAAGGGACATCAGCTTAAGTCAGGCCCTAGAAGCAGACTCTGAAATACGGACTTATGTAAAAGTAGTTTAAGGAAGTTCTCCTACAGAGTCTGGTGAGGCAGGGGGAAGCAAGACAGAAACAAGGAGGAAACCAAGTGTAACCATTGGCCAATTTGATGTAATTATGAATTCCAAAAATATAATTGGAACATGCTTGTAAACTGATCTGTTAATCTGGGCACGATTAGGTTATGATTAGGGTGTTGAGCCCCACCCCTTGGTGGGTGGGGAATCGAATATAAAAGGCAAGGCAAAGAACAGACCAGCAGTCTTTTGAAAAGCAGTTTTGATATTGGAAAGAAGGCCCCAGGAGAGGAAAAGCAAGCCATTCACCTGATTGTCTACAGCTGACCTAGTGGAGGAAACAGGAGCTAAGTCCGGAGAGGAACGCAGCCCCGGGAAGAGAGGAACCCCAGAAGCCTGAACCCTGGCAAACGCCGGCAATTGTCTTGCTCTAACACGTGGCAATGGACTGTGGTGAGAGAAGAAACTTAACGCTTTATGATCTGGTATCTGTGGATTTCTACCCCAAATAATTACCCTTTAGAAAGACCAACCCATTTTTGGTATTTCACATTAGCACCCCTTTGGCTGACTAATACAGAATTTGGTACCAAGGAGTGGGGAACTGCTTTTGTAATTACCAAAGTGTTGGAACGGTTTTATAAATGGGTAAAGGGTATTTTCTGGAGGAATTGTGAAATGCTTGATGGAAAAGGCCTAGATTACTTTGAAGAGACTGTTGATAGTAATATGGACAATAAAGAGACTTTCTATGATGCCTTAGAAGTAAATGATGAAACTATTATTGGAAACTGGAGGAAAGGCGATCCATGTTTTAAAGTTGCAGAGAACTTAGCAAGATTAACTCCTGGTGTTATATGGAAGACAGAATTTAAAGATGGCAAACCGGAGCATTTAGCTGAAGAACTTTCCAAGGTAAACTCAGAGAATGTGGCTTGGCTTCTCCTTGCAGCTTATAGCAAAATACTAGATAAGTGAAATACACTAAGGACTGAACTTTTGGGCACAAAGAAAACAGAAACTGATTCTGGAATTTCCAAGTTTCTGGAAATCAAATTTCCAGATGAAAATACTCTTTTTGAAGACTTTACTAAACTTGGAACTCATAACTCAGAATTGAAGATGCAGTTATCTAGGAAAGCCTTGTGGAAAGTCTTACTGTCTGATGGCTTGGACCCCTGCTTCCTACATGCTAAACCAACAAAGTTTTTGAGAAAGCTGTATGAACAAAACCACTGTCAGCTTGGACAAAAGAGGACATGGAAAGGAGAGATTGGAGGAGAATCAGCTTTAAGAAGAAAACCATCGAAGCAGAGATCTGGACTTAAAACATCTCCTTGGGCCAAGAGAGGAGCCCCACCCATGTGTAGAGAGAGGGTGAGTTTTCCCCTGCAGTTGAAGAGGGTGGATGTCCCCACCCAATGTTCTGGGAGAGTTTTGCCACCCCAGGGTGCAGAAAGGGTGGAACACATTCCTCAAAGATTAGAGCAGTTAAGGTCAACACCCCATAGGTCTGAGAGGGGTGTACCTGTCCCCTATGGATTAGAGAAGGCCAGGTGGTCAACCCATGGCTCTGAGAGGGTTGAACCTGTATGCCAAAGGTTAGGGGGAATGTTGTCTTCACCTCACTGTACTAGGGGAGCTAAGTCTCTAACCCAAAGATTGGGTAAGGTGTGGCGATCACCCCAACACTCTTGGAGGGTGAGATCTGGAGCTTGGTCGACACCCAGATGCTTGATGAGGGTGGACCAAGAAAATGGCCATTGGGCAAGCCTGTGGAAAGGGTGGGTTCTCATGTGGTCCCAAGGAGAAGAGACCATCTTCTTAAGAATGACTCTCAGGCTTTGAAATCGAATGGAGGATACCCTGCAGGTTTACTGAACCGTAGAGGATCCATAACTCATGTTTAACATCCCAATTTCTCCTTATGATATTGAAAATGTTTATCCTTTGTCTTTCCATTTGTGTATTGGAAGCAATTAAATGGTTTTGTACATTTCAGAGGTCTATAGCAGATGGGACTTTGCCCCAAGACAAACTGTATTTCTTTAAAATGATTATGATATGATTTTGTAGTTGAATTGTTACTGATTTAAGGTTTTTTGAATATTGTAATATATTTTTGGAATTCAGAGGGTGGAGTGTAACCGTTGGCCAATTTGATGTAATTATGAATTCCAAAAATATAATTGGATCATGTTTATAAACTGATCTGTTAATCTGGGCATGATTAGGTTATGATTAGGGCATTGAGCCCCACCCCTTGGTGGGTGGGGAATCGAATATAAAAGGCAAGGCAAAGAACAGACCATCAGTCTTTTGAAAAGCAGTTTTGATATTGGAAAGAAGGCCCCAGGAGAAGAAAAGCAAGCCATTCACCTGATTGTCTACAGCTGACCTTGTGGAGGAATCAGGAGCTAAGCCTGGAGAGAAATGCAGCCCCGGGAAGAGAGGAACCCCAGAAGCCTGAACCCTGGCAAAAGCTGGCAGCTGTCTTGCTCTAACACATGGCAATGGACTGTGGTGAGAGAAGAAACTTAACGCTTTATGGCCTGGTATCTGTGGACTTCTACCCCAAATAAATACCCTTTATAAAGACCAACCCATTTTTGGTATTTCACATTAGCACCCCTTTGGCTGACTAATACACCAAGCAAGGGAGCAATTAAAGTTTTACTGAGGCTGACTTCGGTGCAATTCCACAGGAGAGCACTGGAATGAAAGATACACCTCAAATTGTCTAGAACTAAGGCAAGGGAACTGTGCTTTCAAACCTTCCCTTCTGTGTGTCACGGACAAAAGGCCCTGGGGGTGGTCAGTAAATTCCACAAAAAAGGCTCCAGCATTTCAAGGGAAGTTGTCTAAGAAACAACACAGGCAAAAGCACACCTAAGGCAGGGGTGGGGAGCCACACCAGAACATTGAAAAAGGATACACAAACCATGGTATCTTACTGAACTATAGAGTGTTTATCTGAGAAGCAACAATATTGTCAGGGAGGAGCTAGGTGTGTTCTGAATGGCCTCCAGAAATTAAACTGAGCTGAGTGGGAAGAAGCTCAGGATGGCTAAAGTTTCCCTGAATGTTAAGAAGAACATTTTAACAGAATCTCCTGTAAATGTATCAGCCTGTGTTAGTGGGTGGTAGCATCTTCCTGTTATGATTCTCAAGTGTTCAGAATCATCTAACCATTTGTGGTTTCCATAAATTCCAAATTGTGAGCAAACTAAACAAACCAACTCATTTCTCTGACTATATTTTAATAAGAGGTTAAAGATCATACTAGGTACAAAATGTTAAACTTCCCTACAAAGAATTGCATATTCGTTAAAATAAAGCCTTCTCTTATCAATTTCTACTTTCCCTGCAACACCTCCCATCATATGTCCATTCTTCTGGAAAGGTTTAGGTCTAAGATAGTGTGGGGTTAAGGGAATAGAAAAACGATGTCTTCAAGCATCTTCCTGCATTCTTGTTTGCAGTGCTTTGAAATAAGTAAATGGAATTAAATTAGATCTCAGGACAAGGAGGCCACAAACCAATGTGAAGACCTTCTAAAAGAGGGCCTTTCATTCTTATACTTTCTTTCCACTGATTTTTTTTTTTTTTTAATAGCTTTGTCAGTTTTGGGGAGGACTTCTGAGGAAGAAGGCAGAGTAGGGAGATTTAGGACTCAGTCTTTCCACAAAAAAACACTATTAAACAGGCAGGAACTGTCTGAAATAACTATTCTGTGGCCAGAAGAATACTGTACAGTATCCAGGGAAGAGCAGGAGGAGGAGGCTGATAAATTATGGTAAAGAACCACAAATTGCTTTCACCGCATGGCAGCTACTGGTATCCCTCTTTCACTCTCATGGCAGGCTGCCATGGGGCCCAGTCCCTGGCTAGCGGCTGGTGACAGAAAGGAACATAAAAATCCTTTTCCCTAAGAACAGGGGTGTGCACAACCAATCATGGATCACGGCTTTTGATTAGCTTATTTCGATCTCCGGGTCCCAGCTCTAAGGGCAGCTATTGTTTCAACTCATCCCAGGCAAAGGCTGTGGCAGCCATTGTTTCAACCCTCCTAGGACAGGGATGCAGATTTAAAGACACAGGGCTTCCTCAGGGATATGGGGGAAAGTTAGGTGAAGGGCTGCATTTGCTAGGCAGGCCAGGAAAGCTCAGCTTTAAGGAGCCATTGCAGAATATTTTGGATAGCTTCCTGACCCCCTCCAAGAGGGTACTTTGGACCCTGTCTGTGTCCCCTTAATGGGTCCCTGGACCTGTTTTGGCTGGGAAAGACTGACTTGGGAAAGTCCTTTCCAGGGTAAGCTGCCTCTCAGAATGTGCCCTCCAGGCAAAAGCAGGGTAAGACAACAAGTGGAGTATAAAAAAGCTATAGAGGCAGACAGTCTGGGACAAAGGCCTGCCACCTTCATAAATCCAAGAGAGGGTAGTTTGTCCCCTGAGAAACGGAAGGGACAACCAAACTCTTGCAAACAGGGGAACTCCAAAGCAACTAATAAGCAAAAGCCCAGGACAGCACAGAGGCCCAGAAAGACAGGGGAAAACCGCATACTGTGCATTCGCTATGGGCAGCCTTCTGCTAGGAGTACTGAAATGCAAGAAAATCTCTATCTTAACACCAGCTGGTTACAAATCCAAGAAACAGGTATCCCAGGGAGTAAATTCCAGACTTAACATTTTAAAATATTAAAATGTACAGTGTACAACAAAAGAGTACAAGACAAAAAACAGGAAATGATGGCCTATCCAAAGGAAGTGGATAAAACACAGAAAACATCAATAAAGATGATGAGAACCTAGACATATGGACAAAAGCATTTTTAAAAATGATCTTAAAAATGTTTAATGAGATGAAGGAAAGTACAGAGAAAGAACTACAGGATACCAGGAAAACAATTGAACAATGTAAGAGTCTAAGTAAAGATAGAGAAATTTTAAAACAGAACTACTAAAGTTGAAGACCACAATAACTAAAATGAAAAATACCCAGGAGGATTTCAAGGGCAGAATGGACTTGGCAGAATAAAGAATCAGTGGTTAAAAGTAGCATAAAGAAATAAAGACCTATGGTAAAATTGACCATTTGGGTAATACAAATACCATTATTATTGTATTGTATTGTTTGGTAGGTAACTCCACTTCTTACTTCCTACAGGTGCTAAAACGTAAATGCATAAAAAATAATGATAAGTCTGTTTTTGGACATACAACATACAAAGTTAGAAGTTTTAACAGTACAAAAATATGGTGAGGAGACAGAGGAGTATAGGAAAAGTATATGTGTATGCTACCAAAGTTAAGTTGGAATGAAACCAAATATAACTGTTATATATTTAGGATGTTAAACTTTAACCCTTTGGTAACTACAAGGAACACAGATGAAAAATATATCCAGATAGTAATGACTCTCAATATGGTACAACACAAGAAAGCAAATAAATATAAAACTAAGTTTGAATGGAAGTTAGAGACAATAAAAGGCACAAGGCTTACAAAGCCTAAATAGCAAAATGGCAGAAGACAGACCTATATTATCAGTAGTGACTTTAAATGTAAATGTATTAAACTCTCTAGTCAACAGCCAGAGATTGGCAGAATGAATAAAAAAGCATGACCCAATTATATGTTGTCTTCAAGAGATTTACCTTAACGTCAGGGATACAAGTAGGTTGAATGTGAAAGGATGGGAAACATAGACCACACGAATTATAAGCAAAAGAGAGTTGGGGTGGCTATATTAATATAGGATAAAATCGACTTTAAATCTAAACACTTACGTGAGACAAAAAGGGGTCAGTTCAACAGGAAGATGTAACAACAATTATAAATATATATACACTTAACAGAACTCCAAAATATGTAAAGCAAAACTTGAATGATATACTAAACCAACTAGACCTATCAGACATATATAGAACACTGCACCCAACAAAAACATAATACACGTTTTTCTTGAGTTCACATGATTATTCTCCAGGAAAGATCATATGTTGGTTAACAAAATAAATTGCAATAAATTCAAAAATATTGGAATCATACAATGTATATTCTCTGACCACAATGGAATGAAGCTAGAAATCAATAAAAGAGAGCAAAAGGAAAAATTTTCAATATGTGGAAATTAAACAACCAATGGGCTAGAGAAGAAATTAGAAGTGAAATTAGGAAATAACGTGTAGGGAATTTCATTCTTGTAGAGAATAAAATAAAAGACAACATTCCAAAATTTATGGGATGCAGCAAAGGCAGTCCTAGAGAGAAATTTATAGGTCCAAATGCTTACATTAAAAATGAAGAAAGACTTAATACAAGAGACCCTACCTCAGAACTGGAAGAATTAGAAAAAGTAGAGGGATCTAAATCCAAAGCAAGCAGAAGGAAGGAAATAAAGATCAGAGCAAAGATAAATGAAAGAGAAAACAAACAAACAAAAAACTATGGAGAGAATCAACAACAAAGAATGGTTCTTTGAAAAGATTAACAAAATCAACAAACCTTTATCTAGAATGATAAAGAGAAGAAGTGAGAGGATACAAATAACAAAAGATCAGAAATGAAAAGGGGGAATTACTACTGACCCCACTAAAATAAAAAGGCTATAAGTGGATACCATGAACAGCTGCATCCCAATAAATTAGATAATCTAGATGAAATGGACAAATTCTTAGAAACACACAAACTACTCACATTGACCCCAAAAGAAATAGAATATCTCAAGAAACCAATACTAGAAAAGAGATGAAATCAGTCAACAAAAACCTCCCAACACACAGAGTCTGGAACCCACTCTCTAAATTTTTTTTCTGGCTCTGCCACTTGTTACCTTTATGGCATTGGGCAAGTTCCTTAATCCCTCCATGCCTCAGTTCCTACATTAGCATGATTAGGATAATAAAAGTACCGTTTCATTTGATTATTGTGAGGATTAAATGAATTAATATAATGTAAAGTGAACAATGCCTGGCTTAGTAAGTGCTTTTTCAGAATTAACTGTTACCATCATCAACATCATCATCACTCCCCAGTGCCTGCCACGTAGTAAGCCCTCAATAAATTTTGAATGATCTTGAAAAAAAAACCTCCCAACAAAAAAAAGCATAGGACCAGATGGCTTCACAGGGGAATTCTACTAAACATTCCAAAAAGAATTAACTCCAATTCTGCACAAACTTTTCCAAAAATTGAAGTGAAGGGAACACACCCTAACTCATTCTATGAGTCCAACATCTCCCTCATACCAAATCTGGACAAAGATACAACAAAAAAAGAAAAGTGCAGACCAATGTATCTTATGAATATAGATACAAAAAATCATCTACAAAATACTAGCAAACAAAATCCAACAGCATATTAAACAAATTATACACCATAATCAAGTGGGATTTATCCCTGGTATGCAAGTTGGTTCAACATAAGAAAATCAATTAATGTAATGCACCACATTAACGGAATGAAGAAAACACCCCACAAGATCATCTCAATCAATGCATACTTTCTTGATAAACATACTTGGGACCCTAGGAATAGAAGGAAACCTCCTCAACATGATAAAGGCATATATAAAAAGCCTACAGCTAACATCCTACTTAGTGGTAAAGACTGAAAGCTTTCCTCCTAAGATCAGAAACAAGACAAGGATGCTCACTATCACCACTGTTATTCAACATTGTCGTGGAAGTTCTTGCCAGAGCAATTAGGCAAGAAAAAGAATGAAAATGTGTCCAAATTGGGAAGGAAGAAGTAAAACTTTTCCTATTTGCAGATGGCTTGATCCTATATGCAGAAAATCCTGAAAAAATCAACAACAAATCTCCTAGAACTAATAAATGAATTCAGCAAAATAGCAGGGTACAAGATTGATACCCAAAAATCAGTAGTGTTTATATACACAAGGAAAGAACAATAACAATAAGAAATCAAGAATAGGATTCCATTCCCAAGAGCAAATAAAAAAATCAAATATCTAGGAATAAATCTAACCAAGGATGTAAAGGACTTATTCATAAAAAACTACAAAACATTGCTAAAAGAAATGAAGAGACCTATATAAATGTAATGATATTCTGTATTCATAAGTTGAAAAACTAAATATGATAAGATGCCAATAGTACCCAAAGCAATTTATATTTTCAATCTAATCCCTATCAAAATTCAAACAGCCTTCCTTGCAGAAATGGAAAAGCCAATCATCAAATTTGTATGGAAGGGTAAGGGACCCAAAATAACTAAAGCCATTTTTTAAAAGAAGAATAAAGTGGGAGGACTCACACTTTTTGATCTTAAAACTTACTGCAAAGCCACAGTAATTAAAACAGCATGCTACTGGCACAAGGACAGACATATAGACCAATGGAACAGAATTGAGAGCTCAGAAACCAACCCTCTCATCTATAGCCAACTGATTTTTGACAAGGTAGCAAAGATCACTCAATTGGGAAAGAACATTCTCTTCAAAAAATTGTACTGAGAAGACTGGATCTCCATTTACAAAGAAAAAAAAGGAGGAGCACTACTTCAAACCAATTACAATAATCAACTTGAAATGGACCAAAAAATCTAAACATAAGAGTTAGAATTATCAAATACCAAGAAGAAAATGTAGGGAAGCATCTTCAGGACCTTGTGTTAGGCAATGATTTCTTAGAATTTACACCCAAAAGCACAAGCAAAAATAGAAAAAATAGATAAATGGGACCTCGTCAAAATAAAAAAATCTTGTTACTCAAGGACTTTATCATTAAAGTAAAAAAGACAACCTACAAAATGTGAGGAAGTTTTTGGAAGCCACGTATTTGATATAAGGATTAATATCCGGTATATATAAAGAATTCCTTTAACTTAACAAAAGACAGACAATCGAATTAAAAAACAGACAAAAGAGACAGGTCTCCAAAGAAGATATACAAATGGCCAGAAAGCATATGAAAAGATGCTCAACATCATTAGCCATCAAGAAATTGCAAATCAAAACCACAATAATATACTATTTCACAGCCATTAGAATGGCTGCTATTTTTTTTTAAATGAGAAACAAAACAAAAAATAAATAAAATTAAATATTTTTTAAATGTAAAATAAGTGTTGGAGAGAATACAGAGAATAGGAACACTTACTCATTGCTGTGGCAATGTAAAATGGTACAGCCACTGAGCAAGACAGTTTGGTGGTTCCTTAGAAAGGTAAGTATAGAATTACCAGATGACCCAGAAATCCTGGCACTAGATATATACCCCCCAAAGAATTGAAATCAAGGACTCGAACAGATATTTGCACACCAATGTTCGTAGTGGCATTATCACAATTGCCAAAAGATGGAAGCAGCCCACGTGTCCATAAACTGATGAATGGACAAATAAAATGTGGTATATACACACAATAGAATATTATTCAACCATAAAAAGGAATGAAGTCCTGATAAATGTGACATGGATGAACCTTGAGGACATTATGTTGAATGAAATAAGCCAGACACAGAAGGAAAAAATATTGCTATGATCTCCCTAATATGAACTAAGTATAATGAGCAAATTCATGGAGTTACTGTCTAGAATATAGAATATAGTTTACCAGAACTAGGGGTAAAGAATTAGAAGTTAAGGCTTAAAATGTTCAGGGTTCCTAGTTGGAATGAAGGTAATATTCTGGTAATGGGTGGGGTGATGGTAGCACAACATTGTGAACGCAATTAACGGCATTGAAATATATCTCTGAAAATGATTTAAAAGGGAAATGTTAGATTTTATATATGGTAACAGAATAAACATTTTTTAAAAAATCCTTTGAACTACACTCTACAGTGAACCCTAAATTAAACCATGGACTTTAATTAATAGTACAATTATAAAAATGTGCTATCATCAATCGTAACAAATGTTCCACACCAATGCAAGGTGGTGGCAGTGGGGTGATGTATGGGAATCATATATTTTATACATGACTTTTTGTGAACCCACAAATTCTCTAATAAATGAAAAAATAAAAATAACTTTGTGTACTTCTGAACTTGTAACTATAAAACTTTGGTGTGGAAAATAGGCTTCTAATGGAGACTTGAGGGTCTGCAAAAATATGTGAATCAAGAAAAATTCTCTCATTGACCCAAGATGTGAGGAAGAGTCACCACTTTGGGGACACGTTATCTTTAAGAATTACGTAAATGGGACAGTCAGAAATTTAGAGAGATGGGGAAAACCATTTTCTGTTTCTAATGGTCCATGTCCCATCCTTCAAACTGAGGCTTTATCAATTTTTTTTTCCTAGAGAGCAGAACATCCTCACTAGCAAGAGCTATTTAAAGGCTCTGGCCTTGCATTGAAACTGCAGAATTGGCAGCCACAGATCTCAGCTAGATTTTACCCTTTGTAATATAATGGCAAAAGTCCTTGGAAGGAATAGGAATGACTTCAGGCAATGCCAACTTTTAAATGAAAAATCTAACTATAGCGGTTCCTTTAGCTCTCTGGGAGAGCTCTGAATGATTGTGTGGGACGCCAGAGTTAAGGGTGACCTCAGCATGCCCCTTTGGAGACCAGCTCAAGGTATAGCTTAGGTCAGCTTGCCCTGCTCTGGCCCCTGGGGAGGATTTGCAGTCCTGTGACAATGGGAACAGCTTGGAGTTTAACAGCAACTTAGCTGGGTTGAATCTGTGAGGGCTGGTATCAAATGAAGGAGGCTTTACTCTTTGATCTCTGAGCCCTTGAAGCTATGGCTTGAGAAATAATCACTGGGTTCTGAAGGATGTACCTAACTTTTGTGGAAGCCAGGTGGCTATCTTTTATGAGCCTTTCTGAATTCTATACATGGCAGGAGTGAGAAAGGGGTATGTTGCTGATGGAGTAAAGGTGACGTGATACACATCCATCATTCCTGAAGTAGCAGGGAAACAGCTGCTTACTTTTAATGAGATCTCTTTTCACTTCACAACATCTAACCCTGAACTTTGCCATTTCCACTATTCCTTAAAAATGAATCTGTTTACAAAAGCTGACTCATCTGTGTGGAACAAAACATGCCTCAGGTAATGCCTACCAATTTAAAAGTATATTTTTGGAGCAGAAGGTACATTCTTCAACAAAACTAGAATAATTAAGATATGTTAGAGACTGTCTAGAAAACCTAGGAGGATAGAGAAGACAAAGGTCTCTTTGCAAGAGGGAAAGCACTCCCAGAAGAGACCTCACCCTAAGGGAGGAAAGAACCAGAAGTGCACACTCAAGCTGGTAAGAAGACCTGACATCCGCATATGATATGGTCCCACTGCTTCAGGACACCCATCCAAAAGTGTAAGAGAAAAGGGAAGAGAAACTGTCTCTCCTTTTCAGAGATGGTCTTTCCTTTCTTCCCCTCAAGGGCTCAGTGCATCAGTGATGATGCCCAATGTGAGATTTCAATGACTGTCATTAGAAGGGAACAGAGTGGTGTCCTGCTTCTTGTAACAGTTTCCAGAAAAAGGCCAGTACTACCAGAAAGAGGCAGCCATACCCAGCCCGAGTAGCAGGGGAGCCCAGAAGAAACTACAGTGCCATACGGAAGCTGCAGCAGCGAAACCAATCTCTGGAATGATCACAAGTGATATATAGGAGGTTCTTGGTGAGACTCCTATTAACACTTAGGCAAAAGGAGCCTTCTAGGAGCTTGAAATACCAGCAGGCATTAGAAGAGGGAAAAGCCAAAAAATATATATATATGTTTTTCTTAACATGAACCCATATTCTGACAGATTGACGAGATTTACAAAAATCAATATTCCCTTTGAGAAGTGATCCTTTTGCTTTATTCTGCCCAGTTAAACCAGACAGCAATATGGTCATAGTCCCTTGGATTACTTGCCTTCACACATGCTTCCATGAACAAGGGGGAAAAGGTACAGGATCTGGTCACAGAAAAGGCAAGCAGTGTTAGAATGCAGATTCTCAGGCTACTAAAGCATCATAGCAGAGATCACTGATATTCTACTGCCAAGTTAAAAGTCCCTCTAATTTCAAACTCTAGAAGGAATAAAGTTATTAAAAGGTTATTACATGGCTCTATTTGGGTACTAACTGAAGTCCAACACTCAGAGCAGAGCTACCACCCAACTACCACCAATACAACATCAGGGCTGTATTATGGTGCATATCAATCCTGGTTAATTGGCGCTAATTATTGGGCTGTAAACTCTATAGATGACCCAGAGTTCACTTGTCCTCAGAGCCTTCACAGGAAATGCAAATTGCACCAGATAACATCAAATGAAAATCCCTCCTGTTTGCCTTATAAAAAAGGAGGAATAACACATTTGTGGAAGCAGAAAATGAGCCATGACAGCATCTTAGCATGTATGTGTTTTATGTTCTGTCCACAAATAACACAATTTATCAGAGGCAGAAGAAAATATCTTAAATATTTCATCATTTTCAATAGACTATTTTTTCGTTTTCTTTTCCCTATTAGAAACAAAATGCTCTTTTTATGTCAAGCTCTGCACATGGTAGTCCCTCAGCTAATAAGCCTTGGAAAATGCTGTTTACTGCACCCATGAAGTACTCTGTTCATGCTCACAATGACCCTGTGAGGAAGGCAGTACTGCCCTCATTTTATAAATTTTATGAATAAAGATTTTATAGATGAAGATTAGAGGAGTTAACATCCAAGTGGACAATTTCATAAATAAACAGGGAAAAGGGAAATCATGAAAGATAATTTTAAAAATACTTAAAACCTAACAATGGATCAGCTCCCAAATGGATTAAAAACAAAAACAAAAACAAAAAACAAAACATTCCCCAAACGAAAATGCCTTTATTATCATTTTAAAGAATGTGAGATAATGTGTGCTCATTGTTTAATTTCCTAATCACCTCTGAATTTATCTTAAAAGAATTCCAAATAGAATTTCCAAAATGACACAACCCTGTAAGACCTGTAGGATGCATGAACGTACTTGCACTGTGGGATAAATTTGTAGATATTGAAGCATCAGTTACTCTCTTCCCAAGCTCAGCTCCACTGCTAACCTGTTTGACTCAACTTTCAAGTATTGTAGTTTCATGAGACTTTGAATTTTGCCAAATCTCTCTTCCTTTGTTGAAACACAGGATTTTTTTTTAACCAAAAGCATAAAATGTTGCCTCAGTGGAGGCAACCACAAGTGGGGAACATCATGAGAAGACTATTTGGTTATGAGTTTGATACTTTGGGGCAAGCTTATCCTCATTCATCATCCCAAGCCAAATTGGAAGACCATGAACCAATGCAGAAGAACTATCCCACTAGCCATTACTACAAAACTCTAGTAGTACGAGGTAGTTTTGTTTGAGAGCCTGAGAAGCAAGCAGACTTATTTGTTTTTAAATAATAAAATCAGCTCACAAATGAAATTTCTTTTTGTGGTGAAATTGCTCCGGATGATTTTTTTTTTATTTTTTATTTTTTATTTATGTATATATAAATATATTTTAAGAGGTGCTTAGATTACCAAAAATATTACACAGAACCCCCTGGGATTCCCATGTTGCCCACCCCCCACACCTCCCACCACGTTCCATACAAACATCTCCCACAAGTGTGGCCCACCACCCTCAATGGACTTACACATCCTGGGGCCTTGCCACCAACCATAGACCACAGTTCACATCGTAGACCACACTCTCTCCCACACAGTTCTGAGTGGTGTGTGCTGATTTAAAATGGCCTACATCCGTTGCCACAACGGTACTCAGGACAACCTCCAAATCCCAAAGAAGCCCCTGTATTTCAACTACTCATCCCCTCCCAGCCCCAAAAGTGTCAAGTGGCCACTGGCTCCACCTCATTGTTATAATTTCTTCCATTGCTAGAATCACCATATGTGTACAACAGAATACCATCAAGTCCACTCTAGCCCATAGTTCTTCCCCCAGTCCTGAGGGGACTAGGATGGTGATGGCCACTCCACCTCCAAGTAAGAGAGGGCTTATATCCCATGGATATGGTGGGTGGGATGATCCTGCCTGCAGATGCAGGCCCTCTCCATTCCCTGGGATGGCCGTTGCCCATCGTTGTCGCCTCGCCAGGTGACTTGGATGAGTCCATTGAGCTGTAGGGTAGGAGTTGCAGCTCCACCGAGATTCCACGCACACCTGGCACATAGGTAGGCCAGAGGCTCCAGTCTCTGGAAGTATATCTAAAAACTTCTGCATCACATATAGGTTTGAATAGAAGGGACTGATGAACAATGTGCAGGGAGGACTTATTTGAGTCCAATTCTGTCACTCTCAGGAGCACAGATTCCAAAGTAGAGCCCACTGATAAGGCATCAGTCTCAACAAGAGTATAAATAGATTACTTTACATTGCAATGTTAACTTTCTAAAAAGAAGAGTACCAACATGCAAAACTGCAACCAACATGAAACCTTAAAAGCTTCCTATAAGTTTAATATGATATAACCTCAACTATGCATATTGTAACCAATAAAATTTACTATGCTCTGGGCACTAAGCTGACCACTTTACATGGATTAGCTCTTTTACTTTTCATAGCAACCCAGCGAAGAGGTGGAAAGGCGAGGTTTGAAGAAATTAAAATCTGTATCCAAGATCACAAAACCAGAATTCAAAACTAATATGACTCTATAGCTCACAGACTTGATCGTTGCACCATATGGCTATTCAATTTGATATTAGGGAAAAGGTAATTAACTTTTAATTTTATTTATTTGTTTTGCTGTTTATAAGAGACTCACCTTAAATTCAAAGACATAAGATTAAAAGTGAAAGGATGGGAAAAAATGTACCATGACAATAGCAACCAAAAGAGAGCTGGAGTAGCTATACTAATATCATATAAAGTAGACTTTAGGGCAAAAATTGTTACGAGGGACAAGGAATGTCACTATATACTGATAAAAGGGTCAATTCAACATGAAGACATAATTATAAATATATATGTACTTAATGACAGAGCTCCCAAATAAATGAAACAAATATTGAAATATTTGAAGGAAGAAATAGATGGTTCCACATTAATAGTAGAGGACTCAATACAGCACTTTCAATAGTGGATAGGACATCTAAACAGAAGACCAGTAAGGAAATAGAAAACTTGAATAATACTCTAAACCAGCTACACCTAACAAACATATATAGAACACTTTACCCAATAGGAGCACAAGTGCACATTCTGCTCTTGTGTACATGGATCATTCTCTAGGATAGACCACAGGTTAAGTCATAATACAAGTCTCAATAAGTTAAGAACTGTTGAAATCATACAATGCATCTTTTCTGACCAGAACGGAATGAAGCTAGAAATCAATAACAGAGGGGAAATTGGGACTTTACAAATATTTTGGAATTAAACAATGTAATCTTAAACAAACAACAGGTCAAAGAAGAAATCACAATGGAATTAAGAAATAACTTCAGATGAATGAAAATGAAAGCACAACATATGAAAACTTATGGGATGCAGCAAAAGTAGTGCTGAGAGTGAAATTTGTAGCTCTAAATTCTTAAGTTAAAAAAGAAATATCTCAAATCAGAGAACAACCTCACAACTGGAGGATCTAAAAAAAGAAAAGCAAACTAAACCCAAAGTGAGAAGAAGGAAGGGAATAACAATAATTAGAGTGGAGATAAATAAAAGAGAGAATTAAAAGCAATAGAGTCAAGAAAACCAAAAGTTGGTTCTTTGAAAAGATCAATAAAATTGACAAATCTTTAGCTAGACTGACAGAAAAAAGAGAGGATGCAAATAATTAAAATTAGAAATGAAAAGGGGGACATGACTACCAACCCTATAGAAATAAATAAAGGACAATAAGAGGATACTATGAACAACTGCATGCAAACAAATTAAATAACCTAGATGGAATGGACAAATTCCTAGAAACACACAAATTATCTACACTGATTTCTAAAAAAAATGGAGATAGTAACAGAACAGTAAGACGCAAAGTGATTTAGTTATTAATAAAAAACCTCCCAACAACAAAAAAGCCCAGGACAAGATGGTTTCACTGGAGAATTTTACCAAACATCCCAAGAAGAATTTCACCAATCCTGTGCAAACTCTTTTAAAAATTGAAGAAAAGGGAATACTCCTTGATGATATGAAGGCAACATCACCCTAATACCAAAGCCAGATAAAGAAAACACAAGAAATGAAATTATAGACCAATATCCCTTATAAATATAGATTTATAAATCATCTAAAAAATAGTAGCAACACAACTCTAATAGCACATTAAAAGAATTATCCACCATGATCAAGTGAGATTTATCCCAGTTATGCAAAAGTGGTTCAACATAATAAAATCAGTTAATGTAATATACCATATTATCAGAAATAGGGGGAGGGGAGAGACATATGATTACCTCAATTGATTTTTTTTTGAAAAGGCATTTGACAAAATCTAGCACCACTTCTTGATAAAAACAATTAAAACACTAGGAATAGAGGGAAACTTCCTGGAAATGATAGAGGACATATATGAAAAATCCAGAGTTAACATCATATTTAACAGTGAAAGACCAAAAGCTTTCTCTATAATATCAGGAACAAGACAAGAATGCCCACTGTCAACATTGTTATTCAATGCTGTACTGCAAGTCCTAGAGCAATTAGGCAAGAAAAAGAAATAAAAGGTATCCATATTGGAAAGGAAGAAGTAAACCATTTCCTATTTGCAGATGACATGATCCTATATACAAAAAATTCTGAAAAATACAAAAGAGCTTATATGAATTCAACATAGTGGTGGGTTAAAAGATCAACATCCCCAAATCAGTAGTGTTTCTATACACCATCAATGAACAATCTAAAGAGGAAATTTTAAAAATTCTATTTATAATAGCAACTAAGAGAATCAAATATCTATTCTTTGATTTATCAAAGAATAAATCTAGCCAAGGATGTAAAGAATTTGTACTCAGAAAACTTCAAAATATCACCAAAAGAAAAAATCATAAAAGACCTAAATAAATGGAAAGACAGTCCATGTTCATGGATTGGAAGACTAAACATTATTAAGATGCCAATATACCCAAAGCAATTTACAGATTCAACATAATCCCAATCAAAACTACAACAACTTTCTTTGAAGAAATGGAAAGCCAACCATCAAATTTATATGAAAGGGTAAGGGGACCTGAATAGTCAAAGCTATCTTGAAATGGAAGAAGGAAGTTGGAGGGCTCACACTTCCCAATCTTAAAACTCACTACAAAGCCACAGTAATCAAAACAGCATGATACTGACAAAATGAAACATATATAGACCAGTGGAATCAAATTGAGAACTCAGAAGAAATCAACCCACATACTTATGGCCAAGTGATTTCTGACAAGGGGGCAAAGAGCACTCAATTGGGAAATAATAGTCTCTTCCACAAATAGTTCTAGGAAAACTGGATCTCCATCAGCAAAAGAATGAAGGTGGAATCCTAATCCTACCTCACAGCATATATAGAAATCAACTCAAAATTGATAAAATATCTGTATATAAGTGCTAAAAGTATAAAACTCCTATAAGAAAACATTGGGAGACTTCTGGGGAAATGGAGGATTAAAGAAGCAGAGGGAACCCTTCTCCCCAAGAAAAAATAGCTAGAGTACAGACGGAGACTGTAGGAAGGGCTGCTCTGAAACTTAGGACCCCTGGGGAAGGCAAGACACCACTCCAGAAAAGAGAGGGGCAAAGGAAAAGAGTCTTGGCAGGCTGGAAAAACCTTGTGAGTAAAGCTGAAGCAGCAGCAGTTGGTGCCCATCTCCCTTGGAACAAACAGCAGTCTACAGACTGCAGTGACTGTGCACTCAAGCAGAAGGGAAAGATAGTGACACAGCCTATAGCAAATTTAGATTTTGGCCAGTGAACTTGGTCTGCTGCATTGGAAGGGTCACACACTTCCAGGCCAAGGGGGGCATGACATTGTTTGCCCTGAGAGCCAGCAGGGAGCTAAAGATAATTTGTCTTCTCAAACACCATCCCTCTTGGCCTGGACTGGTTGCTGAGGAGGCAGAGGGAGGGAGGGTGTGGCCATCCAAGAGAGGAGAAGATCTTCTAAGAAAATTTGTGAGGCTTGGACCACCCTGAGGACATTGCTTCTGCACTACCCACCCCAGTAGCGTTACACTGAATACATCCCCCTCAGCTCTGGGATCTGAGAGGTTTGCCAAAAAAAAATGCTATCTGCTGGCAGACCAGAAAAGTGCATGAAAAGAAGAGAGAAAAAAAGATAGATAGATAGATAGATAGATAGATAGATAGATAGATAGATAGATAGATAGATAGATAGATAGATAGACAGACAGGCCAGCAGGCAGGCAATCAGGTGCCTTTACTGTACTCCTCTCCAAGGCCCTTGGAAACTATTCTGCATCCCATTACAGGGTCCTTAGTCCCAGTTTGAGCAAACAGGGGTGATCCTAAATATCTAGAATAAGTTTAACCAAGACTCAAAGAACAGTGGTAGCATACAGCTACTTAACAGTAAATCCCTAGGCAAGAGAGAGAAACTGAACATCAGAGTAAACAGCATCAGAATCAGATGCCTAGATCAGGAAAAAATTACAAGCCATGCTAAGAAAAAAGAAGATATGACTCAGGCAAAGGACCAAATCAAAGCTCCAGACAAGACATGGGACTGAAACAACTAATCAATGAGGTTCACACAAATCTCCTAAATCAAATCATGGAATTGAAAGACAACATGCTAAAGAAATAAAAGACATTAAGATGACACTGGGTGAGCACAAATAAAAATTTGAAACCTTGGATAGAAAAATGACAGAGCTTATGGGAATAAAAGGTACAATAAATGAGATTAAAAATACAATAGAGGTATACAACAGCACATTTGAAATCGTGGAAGAAAGAATCAGTGATGTAGAGGACAGAACAGCTGAAATTGCAAAGAGAACAGAGAGAGAAAAGAATGGAAAAAAAGGAGCAGGGGCTCAGGGAGTTTAATGATAGCACAAAGCATACCAACATATGTGTTGTGGGAGTTCAAAAGAAGAAGAGAAGGGAAAGGGGGCAGAAAGAATATTTGAGGAAATAATGGCCAAAATTTTCCCAACTCTCATGAAAGACATGAATATACATGTCTAGGAAGCACAGCGCACTCTAATTTGAATAAATCCAAATAAACCTACCCCAAGATATATAATATGCAGAATGCCAAATACAAAAGATAAATTCTGAAAGCAGCAAGGGAGAAACAAAAGATCACATACAAGGGATGTTCAATAAGACTTAGTGTGGATTTCCTTTCAGAAATCATGGAGATAAGAAGTAAGTGGTATGATATAATTAAGGCACTGAAAGAGAAAAGCTGTCAGCCAAGAATTTTTTTTATCTGGCAAAACTGTCCTTCAAATATGATGCTGAGTTTAAAATATTTAAATACTAAGAGAGTTTGTAAATAAGAATCTGCTCTGCAGGAAACACTAAAGGGAATTCTGCAGCCAGAAAAGAAAATACAAGAGAGAGAGGCTTGGAGAAGAGTATAGAAGTGAAGATTATCAGAAAGGATAACCAAAAGGGTAAAAAGATGGACAAAATAAAATATGACATATGAAAGCCAAAGGATAAAATGGTTGAAGTAAGTAATGCCTTTACAGTAATAACATTGAATGTTAATGGATTAAACTCCCCAATCAAAAGCATACTTTGACAGAATGGATAAGAAAACATGAGCCATCCATAAGCTGTCTGCAGGAGAGTCACCTTAGACCCAAGGATGCAAGTAGAATGAAAATGGAAGATTAGAAAAAGATATTTCATTCAAATAGTAACCAAAAGAGAACAGGTGTAGTTATGCTAGTGTTGGACAAAATAGACTAAATGCAAAAAGTGATGAGATTGTTTTAGCTTGCCAAAAGGCTGCCAATGCAAAGTACCAGAAATCAGTTGGCTTTTATGATGAGGATTTATTGAGGATAAAAGTTGACAGTTCCAAGACCATGAAATGTCTAAATTGAGGCATCAGCAAAGATTTTTTTTATCCTGGCATTGTTGCTCTGTGGTGAAGCAAGATAGCTGCTCACCTCTGTGGATATCTCTGCATTCCCTTCCAAAATCTACCATCTCCTGGATCTCAGCTCTGAGCAACCAGGTATAAGGCTTGTCTTTATCTGGATCTCAGCTCTTTGAGCCTCTTGAGGACTTCTGTTTTCCTGTAGTCCTCGCTCACATTGCAGAATCAAATATGCTGGCTCCCTTTTCCTCTGTCTGTCTCTCTGTGTTTATATCAGACCCAGCAAGGAAGCGGAGATTCAACCTGAATTGTGCCTCATTGACTAAGTTCAATCAAAAGCCCTAAACTGATCTTATCAAGTAATCTAATCAATGGCCTCCCAACTGAATTTAATGCAATCAAAGGGTATCACACCCAGAGGAATAGATTAGTTTACAAACATAATATTAATCTTTTGGGGATTAATGTAATAATTTCAAACTGCCACAAAGATGCAGAAAACCATTACATAATAATAAAAGGGACAATACACTAGGAAGAAGTAACAGTAATAAATATCTATGCATCTAACCAAGGTGCCCCAAAATACATGAGGCCACCTCTGGCAGAAATAAAAGGAGAAACAGATGTCTCTACAATAATAGTTGGAGACTTCAACACACCACTCACATCAAAAGATAGAATAACTAGACAGAAGATCAGCAAGGAAACAGAAAACTTGAACAATATGATAAACGAGCTGGACCTGAGAGACATATACAAAACACTGCACCCAAATCAGCAGATTATACATTCTTCTCAAGTGCTCATAGATCTTTCTCCAGGATAGGTCACATGTTGGGCAACAAAACAGCTCTGAATAAATTTTTAAAAATTGCAATTATACAAAGCACCTTCTCTGATCATAATAGAATGAAGCTGGAAATCAATAATAGGCAAAAAGATGAAATTTGCAAATACATGGAGGCTAAACAACACAATCTTAAACAAAGTTACAGACCAATCTTTTTAATGAACATAGATGCAAAAATTCTCAACAAAATACTTGCAAATCGAATGCAACAGCATACCGAAAAAAAAAAAAATTACACATCACAATCAAGTGGGTTTTATTCCTGGTATGTATGAGTGATTCAACATAAGAAAATCAATTATTCACCACATTAATAAGTCAAAGGAAAAAACCACATGATCATCTTGATTGATACAGAAAAGACATTTGACAAAATCCATCATGCTTTCTTGATAAAAAACACTTCAAAAGATAGGTATAGAAGAAAAGCTCCTCAACATAATAAAGGGCAATATGAAAATCCCACAGCCAACCTCATACTCAATGGGGAGAGGTTGAAATCTTTCCCTATAAGATCAGGAACAAGTATGCCCACTGTCACATTATTCAACACTATGTGAGAAGTTCTAGCTAGAGCAATTAGGCAAGAAAAAGAAATAAAAAGTATCCAAATTGGAAAAGAGGAAGTAAAACTCTTACTATTCACAGATGACATTATCCTATATTTGAAAATCCTGAAATAACTACAGCAAACTATTACAGCTAATAAATGAGTTCAGCAATGTGATAGGATATAAGAGCAACATGTGAAAATCAGTAGTGTTTCTATATACTAATAATGAGCAAGCTGAGGAAGAAATCAAGAAAAAAATTCCATTTACAATTGCAACAAAATGACTCAAACATCTAGGAATTAATTTAACCAAGAAAGTTAATGGTCTGTATCCAGAAAACTACAAAACACTGCTAAAAGAAATCAAAGATGACCCAAACAAATTGAAGGACATTCCTCGTTCATGGATTAGAATACTAAACATCATGAGATATCAATTCTACCCAAATTGATGTATAGATTCAATGCAATACTAATCAAAATTCTAACAGCCTACTTCACAGAAATAGAAAAGTCAATTACCAAACTTATTTGGAAGAGAAAGGGGTCCTGAATAGCCAAAAATATCCTTAAAAAGAAGAGCAAAGTCAGAGGAACCATGCTTTCTGACCTTGAAGTGTATTATAAAGTTATAGTGGTCAAAATAGCATGGTATTTGGCATAAAGATAGACACATTGATCAATGGAATTGAATTGAGAATTCAGAAGTAGACCCTTATTTATGGTCAATTGATTTTTGATAAGCCTACTTTTTAGTTTGCCAAAGGGCTGCTGATGCAACATACCAGAAAATGTGTTGGCTTTTATAAAGGGGGTTTATTTGGGGTAAAATCTTACAGCTCCAAGGCTGGAACTATCCAAATAAAGATACCATAAAAGGTATTTTCTCTCCAAAATCATATACTGTTGAGCCTAGCATATTGCCATGTGGTGAAGCAAGATGGTGGCTGATCTCTATCTCTCCTTTTGGCAGAATCTACTATCTCTTGGAGTTTAGCTGTAAGCAACCAGGTATAGGGCTGGTCTCTTTCTGGGTCTTAGCTCTTTGAGCTTCTGAGGGGCTTCTGTTTTCTTGATGTCCTCTCTTTCACATTTCAGAATCAAATATGCTAGCTTTCTTTTTCTCTGAGTCTCTGTGTTTCACTTTATATCACACCCAACAAGAGGGTAGAGATTCAACATGACTTATGTCCATTAACATAATCCAGTCAAACGAGTCTCATAACCACAGGAATGGTTTAGCATAAAACATAATATTTCTCTTTTTTTGGATTCATAAAATAATCTCAAATTGCCCTAAATACCAAACCCATTTTTCTGAGACAGAACAGTCTCTTCAACCAATGGTGCTGGGAAAACTGGATATCCATAACCAAAAGAATGAAAAAGGACTTGTAGCAATTTGGCATTATTTATGAATACCAAAAATAGATATTGGATTATATTTATAAACTGGTCTGTTCCTCTGGGCATGATTAAATTATGATTAGGGCTTTGATTGGGCCATGTCAGTAGGGTGTTGAGTCTCTGTCCCTTGGTGGGTGGCAACCCACAGATAAAAGACATGGTAAAGGACAGAGTTTGGAGTTGTGATGCTGAGTTTTGAGCTAAAGCCCGGGAAGTGAACACATAGGAGAAGAACACAGAGGAATGAGAGAGTGAGAGAGAAAGAGAGAGAGCGCGCGCCATTCTCCTGAGAGTCTACAGCTGACCTTGTGGAGAGAAGCAAGCCTGAGCCCAGAGACAATTGAGCCCTGGGGAGAGAGACAAAGCCTAGAGAGCCTGATGGCCTACAGCTGATATTGTAAGAAGCTGGGACCACAGAGCCTTAATAGGAAGGCTAAACGTCGGCAGCCATCTTGCCCCAACATGTGGCAATAGACTTTGGTGAGGGAAGTAACTTATGCTTTATGGCCTGGTAACAGTAAGCTTCTACCCCAAATAAATACCTTCTATAAAAGCCAACAGATTTCTGCTATTTTGCATCAGCACCCCTTTGGCTGACTAATTCAGGACTGTTACCTCACTCCTTATACAAGAATCAACTCAAAATGTATCAAAGACCTAAATATAAAAGCCAGGACCATAAAACTCCTAGAAGGTAACACAGGGAAACATCTACAAGACCTTGTAGTAGTTGGGGATTTCTTAAACCTTACACCCAAGAATGAGCAACAAAAGAAAAAATAGATAAATGAGACCTCTTCAAAATTAAACAATTCTGTACCTCAAAGGACTATATGAAGAGGGTAAAAATACAGCCTACTCAATGGGAGAAAATATTTGGAAATCATACATCTGACAAGGGTCTAATATCCATGATATATAAAGAGATCCTACAACTCAACAATAAAAAGACATGATCCAATTAAAAAAATGTGCAAAAGACCTGAATAGATATTTTTCTAAAGGAAAAATATCAATGGTGGAGAAACACATGAAAAAATGTTCAACATCACTGGCTATTAGGGAAATACAAATCAAAGCTACAGTGAGATATCATTTCACACTTAGAATGGCCACTATTAACAAAACAGAAAACTATAATATTTGGAGAAGATGTGGAGAGATAGGAACACTTATTCACTGTTGGTGAGAATGTGGAATGGCAGCCTGTCTAGAAGTTCCTAAGGAAGTTAGATAGAGATCTACCATGTCACCCAGAAATACCACTACAAGGTGTATACCCAGAACTGAGAGCAGTGACACAAACAGACACCTGTACACTGATGTTCATAGAGACATTATTCACAATTGCCAGAAGATGGAAACAACCCAGGTGCCAATCAACTGAAGAAGGATAAACAAGCTGTGGTATATACACAGAATGGAATATTATTCAGCTGTAAGAAGAAATGAAGTCGTAAAGCATATTACAACGTGGATGAGTCTGGAGGACATTATGTAGAGCGAAGCAAACCAGGGACAAAAGGACAAATATTGTGTGACTTCACTATTATGAACTAAATAAAATGAGCAAAGTCATGAAGTTAATAGCTAGAATGTAAATCACCAGAGAATAGAATGTGGTTAGAGAATGGAGAGCTGAGGTATAATCTGTGCAGAATTGGTAAAGAGTTGTTTGCAAATGTTTGGAAATGAATAGAAATTATGAAAGCACATCATAGGATTTGTAATTAGTAGTGCTAACATGTGGGTATAATAGTAGTTTGCTTTTTCTTTTTTTTTTTTTTTTTTTTTTTTTGAGTAATGAAAATGCTCTAATATTGATTAAAGTGATAAATGCACAACTCTGTGTTTACATCAAATACCATTGGTTGTACACTTTACATAAATTATATGATTTATGAACCAAAAAAATAATAGGTTGGGGAGAAAATACACCAAAAGTAAGATTTGGACTATAGCTAGTAGTAATACTTTTGACAATGCTCTTTCATAATTTTTTACAAATGTTTCACAGCAATGCAAGGTATTTGTGGTGAGGTGATGTATGGGAGCCCTGTATGATGTTATGCATGCTTGTTTTGTAAGTTCACAACTTTTACTATACACTTATTGTTTATGTATGTTCTTGTATGAATGATATACTTCAATAAATTTTTTTAATAAAAAAAGAGAAAACATTGGGAAGCATCTTCAGGAACTTGCATTAGGGAACATTTTCTTAGACTTCACACTCAAACCATGAGCAACTAAAGAAAAAAATAGATAAATGAAATATCATCAAAATTAAACAGTTGTGCATCAAAGGACTTTATAATGAAAGCAGAAAGACAACCTACAAATTGGGAAAAAATATTTAGAAACCACATTTCCAATAAGAATTTAATATCCAGGATATATAAAGTAATCCCACAACAGTAAAAAGATTTGAAACTGAATTGAAAAAATGGCCAAAAGACTTTAGAATAGACATTTCTCCAGAAAGGATATACAAATGACCAAAATTGACATGAAAAACGCCCAACATCATTAACCATTAGGGAAATGCAAATCAAAACCACAATAAGGGGAGCCAATGTGGCTTAGTGGTTGAGTGCTGGCTTCCCATATGTGAGGTCCTAGGTTCCATGCCTGGCACCTCAAAAGAAAACACACACACACACAATAAGATACATTTTTATACTCATTAGAATGGCCATTATTTTAAAAATGGAAAATTGCAAATGTTGAAAAGGTATGGAAAAATATGAACACTCTTTCATTGTTGGTGGGAATGTAAGATGATGCAGCTGCTATGGAAGACTGTTTGGTGGTTCTTCAAAAGTTAAGTAGAGAACTACCATATAGCCTGGAAATCCCACTTCTAAGTATATACCCAAAAGAATTGAAAGAAGGGACTCTAACAGATAGTTGCATACCGATGTTCATAGAGGCTTTATTCACAATTGCCAAAAATGGAAGCAACCCAATTGTCCATCAATGAATGAGTTATCTACATAATTATTCAGCTGTAAAAATCAGTGAACTTGTGATACATGTAATATGGATGAAACTTGAAAGCATCATATTGAGTGAAATAAGCCAGATACAAAATGACAAATAATGTAGGATCTCACTAATATGAAATAATTAGAATAAGCAAATTCATAATACCAGAAACTAGAATATAGGTTACTAGGGGCCATGGTGGTGGTAGGTAATGTGGAGTTAGTGATTAAATTTTATAGAGCTTCTATTTGTGGTGATGGAAATGTTTTGGTAATGGATGATGATTATGGTAGCACAACATTGTGAACAGCTCTGGAATATATATTTGAATGCTGTTAAAAGGGTAAATTTTAGGTTTTATATATCTTACATATATTACTAGAATAAAATTTTTTTTTAAAAAGCATAGGTCTGTACATACAGGGAGTCCTAATGTAAACCATGGACTATAGCTATATTATAATTATAATTATATTGTTTCATCAGTTGAAACAAATGTACCACACTAATGTAAAGTGTTAATAATTTTTTCACTAAAAAAATATATATAGATGAAGATGGCAAATAGGTATATGAATAGATAATCAACATGATTAGTTATTAGGGAAATACAAACTAACCTGATAAGATACCACTGCACATCAATTAGAATGGCTAAAAATAAATTAAATATCAAATGCTGGCAAGCATGCAGAACAATTAGAACTTGCATACATGACTATTAGGAATGAAAACTGGTTAAGACTATGTGGTATATAGTATGGTAAGGTTTTTATGAAGTTAAACATACACTTACCATACGACCCAGCAATTCCCTTTCTAGGTATTTACACTAGTAAAATGAAAATTTTATGTTCACACAAAAATCTTATGTGAATGTTTATAGCAGATTCATAATTGTAAAAAATTAGAAACAGCCCAAATATCATTCACATGTTTAATGAATAAACAAATGTGGTATATCCATATGATGTAACATTACTTATCACTATAAATGAAGGAACTTTTGATTCACACAACATGGATGAATCTTAAATGCATTTTTGCTGAGTATAACAAGCCAGATCTAAAGGGCTATGTATTGTTTGGTTCCATGTGTATACCATTCTATAAAAAGCAAAACTATCGAAAAGAAAAATAAACCAACTCTTGACAGTCAGAAGAAGTGAAGGGAGTGGTTGACCACAAAGAAGTAGCATAAGTGAATTTTTAGGCTATTGGAACTGTTTCATATCATGACTTTTGTGGTAGACATACAATATATATATGTTAAGTCCCATAGAATGGTCTACCATAAGGAACAAATTTTAGTGCATCTAAATAAAATAAAAAATAAATAAATGTGTTGGGAAACCAAAATGTAGAATAAAACCTGTGATAAATGAACTTAACTGTATTAAAAACGAATAATGAGTGGGAGAGAGTGTGGTCTACGATGTGAACTGTGGTCTATGGTTGGTGGCAAGGCTCCAGGATGTGTAAGTTCATTGAGGGTGGTGGGCCACACTTGTGGGAGATGTTTGTGTGGGATGTGGGGGGAGGTGTGGGAGGTGGGCAACATGGGAATCCCAGTGGGTTCCATGTAATATTTTGGGTAATCTAAGCACCTCTTAAAATATATGTATATATATATATATATATATATATAACATTTTTGTAAGCAAATACACATATATGCATATACATTTATATATCATTTTGCAAATGTTTGTATATATTGTGAGAATTTTGATTCTTACCCATAATAAAAAAAAAACAAAAAAAAAAACAAAACGAATAATGTGGGAGCAGATGTGGCTCAAGGGGTTGAGCACCTGCTTCCCACATGGGAGGTCCTGGGTTTGGTGTCAGTGCCTCCTAAAAACAAAAAACAAAACAAACAAACAAACAAAAAAAACAAACTCAAGGGAGCCAATGTGGCTCAGTGGTTGAGCACCAGTTTCCCATATAAGAGGTGCCAGTTTCAATCTCCAGTCCCCATACCAAAAAAATAAAGAAGAAGAAGAAGAAGAAGAATGTAATAACACTGAAGGGGTACTTGGATTTTGATTGGATACTATAAGGCTAAAGACAGAAAGAACCATATAAGAACCATATAAAATAAAAAGGAAATAAATACATAAGAAATGGGTTTTTATATATGGATCAATACACACACACACACACACACAGTTCTGCCAACTGAAAGTACCTAGAAACTATGATATCCACAACACCCAGAAGCCAGGATCTAGCACCCAGATCTTCGTGGCTTCTAAATACCAAATAAACAAAAAAGGAACCAAACTAGTTTTAGACATGAAAAATAAAAATAAATGAGATGTGGAATACTGAATTAGATCTGGAACAGAAAGAGGTTCCTTAGAGAAGTAGTTGATTCCTGTCCTGGGGCAGGGAAGTACAAGATCAGTCTGGGGTCTCTTGTGGTAACAAAAATAAGGAAATGCTAATATATATATAATGTATATATATATACAGGGGAATGTCAAAATAGCACAGAAGCCAACCTGGGTTTCCAATGGCCAAATCTGGAACAATCTGAGCAATAAAATGAATAATGATAGTATAACCCATAGAATTAAATGTATATTTGTAAGTCTGTTCTGGTATAAATAAATAATTGAATAAACAAATAAACATAGGAGAAGGGGCAGCTCTTCCTTACAAAAGAATCCCAATTAATGAGTGTAGAAGGAATGAGAGAAAAACAAAATTACCATTAGTACAACTCAATAATGATTTTTGTAGGCAAATTACTAAAATTAGTAGGCAAGATTCTGAGGAGCAACAGGGTATTTACATAACTTTAAAGGGATCCTCCAAGATATCTATACATTACAAAGGGAAAACTAGTAAGTTTATAGGGGATAAATAAATCGTAAACACCCCCTTAAACGATGTTACCATTGTTACCATCACCAGTAATTGTATAGCAATATCATGTACCCCTTGATATTTTGCATTAACTGGACATCAGTTCTGTGGGTACTCTTGCCAAAAATACATGACCTTGATTTAATCATGAGAAAACACTAGCAAACTTAAATATAGGGATAGTCTACAAAGTAACTGACCAGTACTCTTAAAAAGTGTCAAGGTCATGAAAGACAAGGAAGAACTAAATAACTGTCATTGATTGGAGAATTGCAGTGTGGGGTCCTGGAACAGAAAAAGGACATTAGTGGAATAACTGGTGAAATCTGATTGCATTCTGTAGTTCAGATGATATATTCTATGAATGTTAATTTCTGCTTATATAATTGTGCTAGTTATATAAGATGCTAACATTAGGAAAAGCTGTGTGAGAGTTATATAGGAACTACTTGTACGATTTCTGTATATCTAAAATTATTTCAAAAATTTAAAAAGTCTAGTCTGATCTAATATTAGAACTTTAATCTCATGCAAATTAAAACTTCATGTCCCCAAGTTCTCTATGCAGACTCTGGCTTCTCCAGGAAGTAGGAAGAGGGTGATGAGGTAAGAATCTGAAAAGCACTTACTTCACTGGCAAAGTTGTAATAAGGCAGCCTTAATACCACCTGGGTGTGGCAGATGAAGTCCAAATACTATTTCCTTTTTCTCATCACCCTTCATTTCACACATCACTCACTCATCACTCTTGTGCAAAAATCCCTTTTGCTGAGAAACTCCATCTTGTTTTCTGGCAAGTGTGAATGCAAGTACCAGGTGACTGCCAATTACCCTTCCTCTCAGCTGCTACATCTGAGAAGTTCACCTCTTTCAGCTGATAGGGCCTTGCCTGGCAGGAATTCCTCTTGGACGGCTCCTCCCCAAGATGGCTCATTGCCAGCTTGATTCGTTCTCTAGGAAATAGTCACTTTTGCTTCCCCTTCAATGGAAGTGCTGTGAGCTCTCACTGCGTCCTATCTCTTTGCTCTGCCACCACAGGCTCTCCAGGCACCTCTCACCTTTAGAGTTTTTCATGAGGGAGATCAAGTCTCAGACCATATGTCTGCTCCATTCCAGAGGACACATAAAGTTGTTTTCTGCTTGCTTTTCAGAAGCCCTGTATCATCTGACTTCAGGAGGAGGAGGGGAAAGCAAGCTCCCAGTTCCACCTGGGGAAATATCAGAGTAATCTGGCAACTCTTTCAAAAGAAATTCTCCCTACGGATCACCCACAATTACTGAATGCATCTTACCCCTTACTCTTATATAATCTATATGGGAGATTGCCTACATCTGACAGACTCCAGCCACACAATTTCTTAACATCTCTTGTATAGGTAATCTAGTGCTTGTTTTCCTCAAACTTTGAGGCCTCAGCTGAAACTTCAGGAAAACAGTAATTCTGATAGAACATCCTGTAACACGCCCATTATCTCCTCTAGTTATATAACCTCTTTTTGACAAATGATAAGATTGAGCTCAAGTTTACAACGCTGGTAAGTGGTAGTACTAGGATTAAAATTCTTTGACTCCAAAGTGCATGTTCTTTCCACTCAACTGCAGCTATCTGATTTAGGAAAGTGTCTGTTGATAACAAAGTAGAGTCCCTAATCAGCCAGGTAGAGCATAAACACTGGTTATCAGCAAAAGGGAGGAGGAGCAGATTAAGGAAGAGAGGCACAGAGGCACACTGGTGACCAACTGCCCATTGCACTTGCTTAGTCCTTATATGAGGCCATCTTGTGCATTTGACCATATTGTATGCGTTAATTATTATGCATGTGTAAGGTGTTCAATAAATATGTGCAATAAACATGTACACACATGAGGAAATGGTGGAAGGTGTATATCACTCATTGTTTATTAAATAGACCAATGGAAACTTATTAGAAGGGAGTAACTCATATGTGCCTAGAAATTCTAATCCTCTAGAATTACTCTTCCACACATTGTCCAGAATAACTCCAAGACTCCAACACAACTAACTTCAGAGTCCAGGGCCTTTCCCCTAGTAATTTCAGTGATCTCCAGGATCCGGAATGTTTTGGTGTTCTTCTGTTTGTTTGCTTCTACCCAATATCTGCTGGCCATCTTGTCTCTGCTCTGCAGACTGTCATTCTTTTCTCACTTGGCATCACTTTAAACATGGGCTTAGCACCCTCCTCTTCATTTTCCACTATATCATAACCAGGTTGTTGATATAACTGAAGGGAGGGGATAATGGAAGAGAATTGTGGCTTAGGACAGGGAACGATTTCAAATTGCCTATCAGACATCACTGTTTGTGGAGTTCATAAGTAATTCCCCTCAACTCTCACCTTGTGATTTGGTTTACCATAATGTTTGCTGGATTTTATTCTAAAGAAAAAAAAAAGTCCAGCATGTCAAACCATCAAGGAAAACAAACAAAAATCCTATATTAAAAACAAATCCCTTCTCTGCTTAAGTAATCACTATTTTATATTATTATTTTTGCCAAGACCTTAAGCCCTAGCATTAACTTTGTATAACCAAAGGAACTTTAAATATGTATTTCCCTAATGTGAAGTCTACCACCTACCCCAATTGTGACAGTTTATCAGAATCACCTGGGCTCTTGTTAAAAAATAGACTCTCAGATTATCCAAACCTGGTTGATATGCAAGACCAATTTTGGGAGGCAGTACTCTATAGTATATTTTTTCCTGCTATGGAAACAATTATTTCTTAAAGATGTAGATATGGCAATGAATTGGAGATTTTTATAAGTTTCACTGCTTCCTAACTCTATGACGCTAAGTAAATTACTTAATCCCTTTCAATTTTGGTTTCCTCATTTGTAATACGAAGATAATATAATCTGCCTCACATTTGACTCATTATGAATTCAGCAGACTACTTCCTACTTTGTAAATGGCACGGTACTGGGTGCAAAGGATACAAATATGCATGAATCAAAAGAGTACAGGCTTTATACCTGGCGGATCCTAGGCCATGCCTAGATTTTACTTCTTACCAGCTGCAAGACCTTGCCTTGGGTAAGTCATTCAATCTCTTTGGTCCTCAGTTTCCCCATCTAAAAACAAAGATGATGCTTTTAACTGCTATTGATTCTATTAACTGCTAAGAAAAGAATCAAAAGGATTCAGAAGTACAAGGAAAACAAGAAGAGAATGCTTGATTTCTCTCTGTAAAGAAATAAGTGCTTGTGAGGATTCCCTTTCCAACCACCAAGTCCATTGTAGAAACAGCCAATCTACCTAGAATTATTTTTATATAATTCCTTTAATCTGAGAGAAGGTTGGTTCCGCTATATGTGGTTTTTGAGCCTTTCCTATGGGACATGATTTTAAAAAGACTAAACTGGAGGCTGGAAAGAAAGAAGAAAGGTAAAAAGAAAATGAAGGAAAGCATGTGAGCTTTTGTCATGCAACTTTCACAGGTAAAAACAAATCTAAGACTTCAAATTACACTCCACCATCTTTCCGGGAAAGGTAGCTACATTTCAAGTAGAATGGACTGATAGAGTATTCTAAATTTTTATATGCTTTGACATGAAGTTACCCCCGAGGGAGCTAAGGTGTTCTCCTTATGTACTGTCATAGGATAATTCAAAAGTATCTCCCTACTATGTTAAGATGTATAGTTAAAAATAAAAAATAATAAAAAAAAAAAAGTGAAGCAAAGTATTTCCCTCAAGATTCCAGATTATTTTGTATTTCACCATCTTAGAAGGACAATTCCAAGGTGTAATATCAGAAAGGCATCAGGTTTCTGTATAAAAGGCAAGGCCTAAATAAGTGCCCCCTTTCCCTTTTTATGCATCTTTTCTCCAAAAAAGCAAAATGCATTTAAAGGTATCTTCTAGGGAATTAGAGAATTAGGGAAACTAGACTCTGAAGAGTTTCCAGCTACTCAGGGGTAGTAAATGGAAATTAATTGTAATATACTTATGAAGACTTATATTCATAGGCTTTTATTATGTATTATGCTATTGTAGAGCCTTATTTTAGTAAACATAAATAATATTTATGTTCATTCTTGGTCCTAGTCCCTCTAAACCAAATTTAGAGGTACATGGGAGTTCTCAGGATTATAACCTGCAGACATGTGACCAAAGAGCCTGCTGCTTCCTGTACATCTGCCTCTCAGAGTCCTGATTACCCACATCTTTGCTCAGAGGTGCTTCACCTCGTGGATTATGTCTGACTGTTGCTGTTTCTCAAACATCCTTGCTTAGCGCTCACTGCTTGATGCATTACTCTACGCAATCCTTGTGAATTTTAATTACCTTGTTAAAAATGTAAAACTAACATCGTAGCGATGTTAAAAGAAGAAAGCACCTGTAATTCCAAACTCCAATATAAAGATTTTCATTTTTATATATTCAATATCCATCTGTGTCCAGGGGTAATCATATTGTTATACGGTGGTAATCATTGGTATAGAAGAATTTTTTTTTTCACTTAGAAAGTCATAAACATTTTCCCACATACTGTATAGCCTTGATAATTGCAGTTTTTAATAGGTGCGTAATATTCCATCCAGTGGCTATAGCATGATACATTAAACCATATTCCCAGTATTGGTCATTTTGGTTTCTTTAATTATTTTTTATTGTGAATAATGCTGCAAAAAAAGTAGCCATTTGTGGACCACTTTTGTTCTTTTGAGTGATTTACTCAAGATACCTTTCTTTCTTTGCACAAATCTTCTTGACTTTCGAGGTGTTCAGGCAACACATCTTTGGAAAAATAGTTGCTTCCTTTTTAAATGTCTTTATTCGTTAATTCATAAAATTCTTATTTAGTGCATCCTTTTGGGTTGGGTTCTTGGAAATAAAAAGATGTATAAGACCCTCAAGGAAAATATCAGCCAGTGGGAAAGACAGCCTTATAAAGAGTTCACTCTAATGATAGAGAGAAGCACAATGTAATTTGGAAAAGAAATGCAAAGCAGGGAAAGGGACCTAATCAAGAATAGGTGGGTTGGGGAAGGTTTCTAAAGGAAGTGAGTAACAAACAAATGAAGATGATAGAAGGGGAAAGAGGTGGAGGCAGTAGGGACAGGATGCAGAAAGGCAAGGAGGAGAAAACAGCATGTAAATTATCTTAAATAAATAGTGGTGAGTGAAGCGTAAAGTGCAAAACATGGAGTTGCAATTGTGGAGTGAACAAAAGATTACATGGACAAAATCATAGGGGCCAAAAAAACTTGGAATCCTATAGAGCTGCATGTTCTTATTCAATAGCCACTAGCCACGTGTGGCTAAAATATTAAAATTAATTAAAATGAAATAAAATTCAAAATTCAGTTCTTCAATCACACTAGCCTCATCACAAGAGCCCTTTACCCATACTGGCTGGTGGCTACAATAATGAACATTTCCATCATTCCAGAAAGTTCCACTGGACAGCACTGCAATCAGCAATAGGGGTGTATCCAGAATTTTGTTAAAGAGTGCCTTGGGGAATGCAGAAAAGAGAGCAAGTTTTAAAAACATAAATATATCTTTGTAGTTGCGTATATCATTAACTGGAAACAAGTGCTGCATATTAGCTTTGTAAGAAAGATGGCTACCCTGAGAAATGATAGGTAAAGTCTCATTTCACTGGGAGCAAATTTGTTGGCATCAGTGCAAGTACTAGCAAGATCCTGTCAAGTGACAGTAGTGAAAAGAAAATGTGTTAAATGTCTCAGCTTTTTCCACTGCCTGCTTTGGATAGGATATTCTCTTGTCTGCTAAGTTATTAACACTAGTTCTGCTTTCCAAATTTCAAAATATTACTGCTTTTGTTTCCTCTGTAGTTGTGGGAGAGTGTCTTCATAAAATCCCTGTACTGTTGTTTTTAATGGGGTTTCTAGGGAGTAGAATTAATCTGTTCAATTCACCCACTTAACCTGGAACCTCTGGGATCTTTATAATAAAATCTATTCTATGCTTTGGTTTTAAATCTGGTGTCCTGTGATCCAGGAATCTCCTTCCTGTTTCCCTGGATTACTCAGAGGTCATTTGGAACAGAGGATATTAAAAGGTTTATATCTGTGGGGTCATGTGGCAATATTTATATTTTAGAGGGAACATTTCAGTCTCAAAGTGGAGAATTGACTTACGGCAATGCCCCCTTTACTTTAGATACAGAGAGAGCAGTCCAATCCCCTAAGTCCAAAGCCAGCTCCCCTGAGCAGTTTCAAGGCAGGACACTAAATGAACTAAGAGAGTTGCTTGGAGTTCAGTTCTGAAGGGTAGAGAATATAAGTCATGGTGGACGTCGCCATAAGATATTTTCCCTTCATTCCCTGGCCTCAATCTTGCTTCTCCTTCCAGGCAAGACTGTTAATAGGATTGCAGATAAATCATAGACATTTCTTCTGGAAAGAATAAGAAAGAAGGAAAGAGAATGTTCACTTTGTAAAGAAAACCACTTGGGGGAAGCGCCCGGTTAAAAGGCCTGGGTCCACAAAGGGACCTCAGCAGCGCATCAAGGCCATGGAAGGTATGAGAATGGCAGACTAGGTGGGAGAGTGGTGCCCCCAACCCAACCAGCGTCTTGGCTGTTCACTTTGCCTGCTTGCTCTGGAGCTAAATAAAGGTGGAGCATAATTGATTGATTTTTTTTTTTCTCCTCAATAATCACAAAAGGTTATTTTCTGAATGGGGTTGCATTATAAGGCCTTGTACAGAGGGGTTGGGGGGGGGGAGTTCTAACAGAGTTGAAAATAAAGATAACCTATTGTCCTACAGTGCCTGGAGTTTAAAGCAAAGGCAGATACATCCCTTTGTTTTTTCTTGTTTCTTTTTAATCCACTGGAACACTCACAATCTAAGGTGAAAGATGTAAACAACAAGCGGGCTCTCAGAGAATTAGTTCTGTTCGTATGGGAAATCTGAAAAGCAGCATTCATTTCAAGCAGCAGGAAAGCAGAGCCAATGCGAGGAGGAAAAGCTTGGCTCCTCCATTTGGAATGTTCATCTGAAGCTTGTTTTCTATTCAGTGCCACAATTGCAAGAGGCCAAAGTGGTTCAGCAAGGTAAGTGCACGATCTGGCCCTTGGAAAAGGCTCCTGAGCTTATCCCAAGTTCAACCAGAAGCAAAATGAGGGAGGATTTTTGTTTTTTGTGTTTTTTTTTACGTAGTTTGAAAGCAGTTTTTTCCCTACTTAATATTAAGAAAATGGGGAATAAATTAATTATACATGTTTTAGTTGGAAGGTGTTCATTTAGTTGGAGGGTACATGAGAGAAAACAAACTTTATCCATATTCACTTATTCATCAAATATAGTGTCATTTAAATTGGGGGGGGGATGTGGATAAATGACATGATTATAGATATCCTGTTATATCATAAATGATTTTGGAGTGTCAACAATTTCCTAAAGAAATATGTGTTTCATAATAATTAATTTTTATATAGCTGACTATTGTAGCACTTTCCAAAATATATTTCATGGAACTGGGAAAGAATGTAAAAAGTTTCTTGAAAAGGGATTTTTGTGGTTAATTTTGTTTATAAAACAAGAGGTTAAAATAAGTTAAACACTGATTTTCTATTAACCAGGATATTGAATTAACTAGGACAGTCCAACCCCCAACTGTGACAGTTTACTTTTTTTCTGTGGGAAAATGTGAAAATAGCTGAAACTCAGTTTTCTCATTAAATATCAAAAGCTTTATTTCTTTTGATGGTATAATTTTATCTTCAGGGAATATATGCATTTTAAACCACAAGAGGGCAGCAGTATCACATTTTTAATCAAATGCTCCTTTTGAAGCTAAATAGTGGGTCTAAAACCATGTGACAACTACATGTCTTTTTCCAAATGGCTCTTATTAATTCTAATGGTGTTTTATAAGTGAAGTTGTTTTGAAAGAGACTGTGACTACGGTTTGTTACAAATTAGACCACTTTCAAGGAAAATTTCAATAAGATAATTTTAATGGATGAATCAAGGTTCCACACGAGGGTGAATTTTTGAAGAGTTGTTTAAGTTTAATTTTTAAAAGATCACATTATTAAAATTGTACCAGTGACTTTTTCAATAGTATTAAAGGATGTTAAAAAAAATAAACAAGTATACCTAGAAATGCAGTGTTATAGTTTAGCCATACGTATATTTAAAATTAGACATAATAAAAATGAGCAAACCAGTAAGAGTAAAAATTCACGATGAATAACCCCAATTTACAGAAAAAGTAAATTAGGTACTTTTCTGCTGCTGTTATATATTTTCTCCGTTTTAAAGATGCGATAAAATGTCAATAATTTTATTTAGCCGCCAGGTGGCGCTATTTAAATAATGACGCCGTTAGATAAATGAAAATTGAAGATAAAAGAATTACCATGCATATCCAAAGCTTATTCGTGTATTTGCTGGATTTTTAAAAACAAGTTTATATTGTTTAATTTCTGTGAGGGAGTCCTTTGAGAAAATATGTTTAAAAATCTAGAGGAGGAAAATATACTGTCTAGTGTAGATACTTCACAGAACTACATGAAATTCATGCATTTGGTTTAATGGTGAAACTTAAACATGGAAGCTGACCTTTTCACAAAAGAACAGAAGAGTACATTCTAATAAAATCCCACCCAAAGATAGCTACTTGTTTTTGATCCATGAAATAACAATGGCAGTGAAATACAATTGCATTTTATTACCTTTCACATTGGTGAAATGTAAAGGAATATTGTCCCCTAATTCTGTAAAAGGTAAAGAAATCAAACGAATGGCATTTAAACTGTATTATTTGTATTATCTGTAGATTCTGAAGTAATTTTGCATGAGAGAAGCCAAACTTTATGCATATTCATTTATTCAACAAATATAGTGTCATTTAAATTCAGGGAGGAGGTAAATGATGTGATTATAGATATCCAGTTATAGCATAAAAGATTTTGGAGTGTGTCAATTCTTTCCTAAAGAAATATGTGTTTCACAATAATTACTTTTTATATAGCTTATCAAATCATAACCCTATGAATTTTGACAAGTATGAACACAGTTATAGATTTATTATACATTGTTTTCAAAATACTTATAGGAAAAAATACTTATTGCATTCCATAGAGATGGTATGTTTTTATCTAATTCTCACAACAATCATTTGATGTAAATACTATCTGCAATCTCAGCATTGCAAAGAGAATTTGAATTTGAACTCAGTTCTGACCCTAACAGCCATACTCTTTCTACCAATGTTGAAAAAACAAGGAGGGGACAGGAGTGCCACTAATATCCCCTCCCATGTCTATAGCAGAGATTGCTAAATGATTACAAAATTCTTTCCCTCTGAACGCAAGTGGAACCGCAGACTTCTTAATTTAGCATACCTGGTAACCACTACCAATTAATAGGAGTAGATAGATGTGATGATACCTATTTGCCATCTTGGCTTTCAGCCACATTGCTCCAAATGGAACCTCTCTTTTCTCAAAGGTTATATAAATGTCTAGAAGCAACTATTGGCTGTGGAACACTAAATATCAACTAATGGTTGAGAGATTTGATTTTAGCTTATGAAGAAATTGAATAAGTCTGTATTTATTTATAGGAGTTATATTGGCTGTAAGCAAAGACCTGAATCTTTAATTACATTTCATTAATTCCCTATAGCTCAAATTTCAGGTTAATATGATGATATTTTAAAAATTAGAAATGAAAAGAAAAAAAAAATCAGCACTCATGACTTCTACCAAACATTTAAAGAAGAATTAACACCAATTCTGCTTAAACTTTTCCAAAGAATTCAAGAGGAGGAACACTTCCTAATTCATTATATGAGGCCAGTATCCCAAAGCCTGGTAAAAACATCACAAGAAAAAATAATTATAGACCAATTTTCTTTATGAATATAGATGCAAAAATCCCTAACAAAGTATTAGAAAACAGAATCTGACAGCATATTTAAAAGATTATATGCCATGACCAAGTAAGATTTATCCCAGGAATGCAAGAGTGGCTCAACATTTTAAAAAATCAATCACTATAATACACTACATAAATAGAATGGAGAAAGAAAAAAAAAAACGTGATTGTCTCAATAGATGCAGAAAAGGCATGCAACAAAATCCAGCAACGTTTCTTGACAAAAACACTCAAAAGACTAGCAATAGAAGGGAACTTTCTCAACATGAGAAAGGCTATTTATGAAAAAACCAAAGCTAGCCTCATACTCAAAGGTGAAAAACTTTCCCCCTAAAATCAGGAATGGGACAAGAATGCCCACTTTCACCACTGATATTCAATATTGTACTAGAAATTCGTGACAGCAATTAGGCAAGTAAAAATTTTAGAAAGGAAGAAGTAAAACCATCTCTCTTTGCAGATGACATGATCTTATATACAGAAAATCTGAAGGAGTCCACAAGAAAACTATTAGAGTTAATAAATGTAAGAGACAGAGTACAAGTCAACCCAAAGAAATCAATTGTGTTCCTGTACACTAACAATGGACTATCCAAAGATGAAATTAAGAAAATAATTTCATTTTCAATAGCATCTAGAAGAATAAAATATCTAGGAATTAATTTAACCAAGGATACAAAAGATGTAAACTGAAAACTACAAAATACTGCTGAAAGAAATTAAAGAAGACCTAAACAAACACCAAGACATCCCATATTAATGGATTGAATTAATATTGTTAATATGTCTATATTATCCAAAGCAATATACAAATTCAATGCAATTTCTATCAAAATTCCAGCAGCCTTTTTTGTAGAAATGGAAAAAATCAATCCTCAAAATTCATATGGAACTGAAAACAGCCTGAATAGCCAAAACAATCTTGAAAATGAACAGGGTTGGGTGACTCATGTTTCCTGATTTCAAATTGTACTACAAAACTAGAGTAACATAAAGATAGCAAATAGGTCAATGAAACAGAATTGAAAGTCCAGAAATAGACCCACACATCTATGGCAAATTGATTTTCAACAGGGATGCTAAATAAATACAGTGATAAAGAATAGTCTTTTCAACAAATGGTATTAGGAAAACTAGGTATCTGCATGCAGAAGAATGAAGTTAGACCCCTACCTCAAACCATATACAGAAATCAATTCAAAATGTATCAAGGACCTTAATATAAAAGGCAAACCATAAAACTCTTAGAAAATATATTACTGCCAAATTTGCATGACATAGGGTGCACAATGGATTCTTAGATATGATACAAAATGCATGAGAGACAAAAGAAAATATGGATAAATGGGACTTCATCAAAATTAAAAACTTTTGTCCATCAAAGGACTTCATCATGAAAGTAAAACAATAACCTACATAATGGGAGAAAATAGTTGCAAACCATATATCAGATAAGGGCTGAAGATCCAGAATATAGAAAGAACTTTTGCAATGCAAAGACAAAAATACAAATGACCCAATTAAAAAATGGGCAAAGGTCTTGAACAGACATTTCTCCAAAGAAGATATATGAACGACCAATGAAAAAGTGCTCAATATCATTAGCCATTAAGGAAATGCAAAAGAAAACTACAATGAGATACCATTTCACACCCACAAGGATGTCTATTATCAAAAATAAAAACAGAAAATAAAAGTGTTGGAGAGGATATAGAGAAATTGTAACTCTAGTGCATTGTTGATGGAAATGTTAAATGGTGCAGCCACTGTGGACAGCAATATAGTGGTTCCTTAAAATGTTAAATATAATCCCCACTCTCCAGTTCTTCAGGCCTGCCCTGAACAATTAACAAAATGATGATGATGGACCAACCTCATCCCAAAAGCAACTTCAAATAAATCTTCAACTTCAAACAAAACAATCCCATTCTTCTGCCCCATAATATCTATGACCCTTCTCAGCCTGAAGCAATCAGAATGATATCACAAATCCCTCAAGATTGAGGAATGAAAAAAAAAAAAAAATAGGGGAGTGTAATTTAAAGAAGATTTATTCTTATTACAATTATTATCTTGTGTTAACTGAGTAATTTGTAACATTGATATAAAACTAATTTTTAATTAAAATAAACTTTAAAATTTAAAGTTTAATATAAAATTATTATATGGCCCTGAAATTTTAGCTCTAGGTATATATCCAAGAAAATTGAAAACAGGGGCTCAAACAGACACTTGTAACCTATGTTTATAGCAGCATTATTCACAATTGCCAAAAGGTGGAAACAACCCAAGTGTCCATTAACGAATGGATAAATAAAATGTGCTAATATACACTATGGAAGATTTTTTTGGCCGTCAGAAAGAATGAAGTTATGAGACATGCTGCAACATGGAAGAATCTTAAAAGTATTGTGCACAGTGAAATGAACAAGGCACATAAGGTCAAATATTGTGTGATTTCACTTAGAAGAGATGATTAGAAATAACAAATTTCAAGAGATAGAAGGTAGGTCAAAAGTTACCATGGTATGGGGGAAGGGGAGAAGGGAGAGTGTTTGGGAGGGAGAGGGTGACTTATGTAATATGGATTATTTTTTAGTAAAGATGTGAAAAAAAATAAAAGCAGAATTTCAGGCCCCATCTCAGACCTATTGAATGGGAGCTGTAATTTTTAAAAATCCTCAGGTGATTCTTATGAATATAAATATAAAAGTTTAATAACTACTGCTTCATCTAGCTCACTGGTTCTCATTAGAATCATCTGGGGAGCTTTTCAAAAATATTCATGCCCAGGCCTTAAGTCCATAGAATAAATCCTAAATTTATTTGAGATTGAGGTTGTGCCTAGGTATGGTTTTCAAGCTCCCCGGGTGATTCCATGTGCAGCCAGGGTTAAAAGCCACTGCTTTAGTCATAACCCTCAAATAGGAGAAAGAATTCTTATTGGGTCAGCTGCTGTGAACATTCCATGATGAATATTCTATGATGAATATTTGAAAGAATAACCCAAAAGCTGTAATATCATCACTAAAAAAAAAAAAAAAAAAAAAGTAAAAGAAAATCTAGTCAAAATGAAAATATATTCTATTTCTCATTATAGCCTCCTAAAAGTATAACCAGCTAGATACAGGCCAAACAACCATTAAGAACCTTTCATTTATTTTTCTCAAATATAAATATATCCTTTATATTTGAGAACTTTGAAAAACGTAAAACTAAATTTTTGCCCAATGTACATAGAGGTTAAGGGTAGCAAAATTCTAATTCTTTAGCTAGCTGTGGTACGTATTTTAAGATACCTTATAAAGACTGCACATACTTCCTGTAGGTTCCTGTTGTGCTCCATGTCAACCTTGGGGCCAAGAACATTATGTCATAAGAACAAATTTCCCCAAACTTAACAACTTAAAACTGTAACATTTACTGTCTCCCATAGTTTCCATACGATCTGGGAGTGGCTCAGCTGAGTGATTCTGACTCAGGGTAGTCCATGCTGAAGGCTGGCTGTTGGCTGAAACTTCCATTTTATGGAGACTTGACTGGGCATGAAGAATCTATTTCCAAGTTCACCCATGTGACTATTGACAGGAGGCTTCAGTTCCACGCTATGTTAGTGTAAAAGCACAAACAGAAAACAGTCCTTCAATTCTATAGCAGTATAAGTGGTATCAATAATATCAACATTTGATTTCATATAATCTTGAATTTTAAGCATGAGTGCCATAATAGTCTCCAGAATAAAAAAATGTGTAGGTTATGAATGTCGAAATATGATAGATCCAAGAATTTAATTTACATGTTCACTGTCTATCCAAATCTATACCTAAACATCCCATTTTTCTGGCAAAGCCATATATCTATTTTCCAATGATGTCCACATGGATGTCTACCTAACTTTGCATAGCCATCTGTTGATGAAACAAACCATAATAACTGCATTCCTCTTGCCAGGACCAGTTGCTTGGTTTAGGAATGACCTATAATGTAATTCTGGTCTATGTGACATGAGGGGAAATGTGCTTGAGGGCTTCTAGGAAAGGTTTTCTCCACTCAAAAAGATAGAACCATGGAGGGAAAAACAGATTGTGTGTGTGTGTGTGTGTGTGTGTGACTTCCAGAATTTTAGTAGCCTTCATGCAATTGTGAGGGGAGATAGTCAAGGACACAGTCAATACACTGAGTAACACAGCAGGAAGATTTCCACCTGTATGCCCATGGTGACACCATTGAGACACTAAATTAACCAACTCTTGATCCTCCCCCTTTCTTGGACTTCTTTATTAATATTGGAGCCAAATGAGCTTGAATTTTATGTGATTTCCTAAGGCATCTGATTCAATGGGGGATATTAGTTACCTTAGTCTGAAAGTTTAACCGTTCCTAGCTTTCTCTTCCACAGGTTCTTAAGATAATAACTCCAATACTGACACATTGCTTGGACCACAGCATTGCTAGGCATAGTTCACCCATATCCTCATATAATTAGCCAATCTGAGTGGATATTAAAATAGTGTGAGTTGATTGGGATCTCTGGAAAGGATGATTTTAGGGACATAATACTCATCTCATTAGGAAGGAATTTTAAATATTTCCCAATTGGTACTAGTTGCCCTACACTAGTTAAAGCTTCCGAATTTTCAAGGCCAGCAAGGTTCTCTCTCTTGCCTGAACGGTCCCCATATTGGTGAGCTACAGATATTGAAACTAACTCATGAAATAGGAAAACCTGAAAGCAGAACCTTGAGGTGAAATACTGGAGGGTAACCAAAATGTACCACTTTGGAAAACTACGTTTTTTTGTGTGTGTGTTTTTTTGTTTTTTTATTATTGTGGGTAAAAATTAATTTTCACAATACAAACCAATACTTGTAAAATGATATATAAATATATATGCATATATGTGCATTTGCTTACATAAATGTTATATATATATATATATATACATTTTAAGATGCTTAGATTACATAAATGTTACACAAAAATTACAGGGATTCCCATGTTCCCCACCTCCCACACCTCCCATAACATCCCACATAAACATCTTTCATTAGTGTGGCACATCATCTGCAATGGATATACACATCCTGGGGCTTTGCCACTAAGCATGGACCATAGTTCACATTGTAGACCACACTCTCCCACACAGTTCTGCATGGTATATGCTAAGTCAAATGGCCTATATCTGTCATTGTAATGTCACTCAGGATAACTCCCATGTCCTGAAAAAGCCCCTGTATTACAGCTGCTTTTCCCTTCCCTGCCCCGAAAACGTCTAGTGGCCACTGACTCCACCTCACTGTTATAATTTCTTCCATTGCTTGAATCACAATATGTCTACACCAGAATACCATTAAGTCCACTCTAGTCCATAGCTCTTCCCCCAAACCTGAGGAGTCTGGGATGGTGATGTCCACCCCACCTCCAAGTGAGACTGGGCTTTTATCCTATGGACACGGTGGATGGGATTATCCTGCCTGCAGCTGCAGGCTCTCTCCATTCCCTGGGATGGCTGTTGTCCATCATCGTCTCCTCACCAGGTGACATGGGTGAGTCCATTGAGCTGTAGAGTTGGAGTTGCAGCTCCACCGAGATTCCAGGTACAGCTGGCACATGGGCAGACCAGAGGCTCCAGTCTCTGGAAGTATACCTAAAAACTCCAGCATCACATATAGGTTTGGATAGAAGGGACTGATGGACCATGTGCAGGGAGGACTTATTTGAGTCCGACTCTGTCACTCTCAGGAACATAGATCCCAAAGTAGAGCCCACTGATAAGGCATTAATCTCTGGAGCTATCCCCCCTTATATAGGACCTGGGTGTCTCCAGAGCCCTCAGGGGCCCTCTGTGTGGGGTGATATCCACTTTGGTGTTCTATGAGATCCTACTGAAGTGTGCATAAGGGTTACCTCTGGGATGACCTCCCGACTCTCTTCATAGCTATGTTTCACTATCTGTATAACTGTTATAACAATGCTACCATCCACACACACACACAAAAGGGTTTTAATATGGGGTGAGGTAAGGGGAAGGAGGTTGGGTATATGAGAGTCTTTAGTATTCCGTGTGTGACTTTGCTGTGACATAAAACTTCTTTGAAAATTAAATGGAAATTTGGGAGACACTGGGGAATAAGAGGGGAAAGGTGCCATGGTACAGACTGGACACCTGATAATGCAGTGATAAAAGAAAAAAAAAATAATTAAAAAAAATTTTTTTTCCTTTTTTTTGAATGTCCCAATCCATTAATTATATTTTATTTTTAGTGTTTTTTTTTCTGAGCTTCCATGCATTTTATCTCTTGCATTTAAGCTTATCATTATTATTTCATTTTCCTATTAATTGTATTTGGTTATTATATGGGCCTCATCTTCAAGGAAGGTTTAAATCACAGAAGGGTTACAATGGGGGCTGCAGAGGATCATTGATGGGGGGCATCTGGGATGGGGGATTAATGGGAGGAAGTTCATCTGAATATATATGAAAGATATATAAAATTGTTCAAATGATCATGCAATATTGATACAGGTCATTATAAATTGTGTCAAAACCTGTTAAAGTGCAAAACGTAATCCATAATGTAAGCTGTTGACCATGGTTAGTAGCAATGCTTCAATATTTGTTCATAAATTGTAACATATGTACCATACTCATGTAAGAGGTTATTAAAAGGGAAAAATGTGAGAAGGTGAAAAAAAAATTGTTCAAATGATCAAGGGATGGGACATGGTCACAGTGGGTAGACAATCACTCAATAAATGAGGGAATACTGAATTTGCAGCCTGGAGGGCTCTACCACATTCTCCAAGGGAGCAACAACAGTCCCCCGAGTGCAGGGGCAGTGTCTGGCAAAAGAGGATGGCCCACTGATGGGTTCTTGTTATTGATGACTAGCCTTATGAGTCTTTGTTCTTGTAACTGAAATTTAGCCTACTGTTATGGGGTTCCTAAGGGTTGCCACCTGACAGCCTCCTTGTTGCTCAAATGTGGCCTCTCTCTAAGCCAAACTCAGCATATGAATGCATTACCTTCCCCTCAGCTTGGGACATGACTCCCGGGGATGAACCTCCTTGGCAACGAGGGATTAATACCAAGTGCCAACTGGCAATACGAATGGACAAAGACCCTGAATTAAAGGGGGAAAAGGTAAAGACAAAGGAGTTCATGTGCCTAAGAAAACTACGGTTTTTAATTCCAGAAATAATGTCCTCTGGTGGAAAATAGATATGATATGTGTTTTCCTCATTATAAGGGACACATTCATTTGGCTTTTGAGCCTCCACTCTGTGAAGAACAGTGTACCTGTTGTCCTGGCAGGTAGGTGACTTTTAACTTTAAGAAAGTCATAAATAAAAACTAAAATAAAGCTAAATTGTATTTAGGAGTCTTGGTGGTGATTCTTTGGATTATCACATCAAAGCACTAAATGCCCTGAAATACTTTTTCCCCTGCCCCACCATTATACTCTTTGCAACAGAATGAATATTCTACTTTATGAATAAATCTTATAGGCAGACAAACTTAAAATTACAAGCTCATCTTGGTTGTGCCCTATCTGCTTCCAAATATTAGACTTGCAATAAGAATAGCTCAAAAGAGCAAAAAGATATTTTTTAAGGATGTTCCAATTCCTAGATGCAGGTGTTGGGGGCCCAAGCCCTTATTGTAGGAATATTGTATAAAAGAACCAAAAAGTGTAGTCAATATAGATGAACAATATATGGATATAAATCTGTCCCATTATTGAAAAACTTAATATTTATTAACTTGTCCTTTCTTCTGGCCTCCTTAAATGCTTGCATTTCTAATCCCTCATGCACTGGTTTGGGCAGAAAAATGTCCAAATTCTGCTTCTAGAAATTCTAGAGTTCTCTGTTCCTCTGTATTTTACTGTTTTCATCTTCTTCTGTTTATAATGCCCCTTTTCTGCCTTTTCATTTCAGGCACACCAACCAATGGTTAAAAGGTCCCTCACTTCTGCATCCCAGGAAATATCCCAGGCCAACATCCACTGAGGAGAAGAGGTAGATTATATAAATTGAATGAACAATGAGAAGTTTAGAGGTTATATACGAGAGACAACATGTTTTTGACAACAGCTCACCAATCTCTTGTTCTATCTATTGCCATACTATTGATTTTGAACTTACAAATCAATAAGAGAAAAATGAACACTTTTTGAAATATTCCGTTCTAAAAAATATATGAGTAAACAGTTCATAAAAGAGAAACTGCAAATGATCAATACAAAAAGATATATATCTTCCCCAATAATCAGAGACATCTTGTGGACTATTAAAGATAGATCACCATTTCCCTACTCCTGGTTTCCCTCAGCTCTCTTGATCCCCCTCTGTTCCTTTATTGACCTCTTCCCTGGGCAGGTGGAGGGTCTTGGCTGCATAGGAAACTTGGGAAGGGTAACCTGCTCCCTCTCTGCTCTTGGCATGAGAGGTGAAGTTTGGTGGGAAGGCCAGAGTTTCTGTGACTGGTGAGTAAATTACCTTATTCTGGGGTTTGAGCACATACTTGGCCACACACTTAGCCACCACCCTCCAGACTAGCCTCTATCAGTAACACAGGTGTTAGTTTGAGCTCATCTTTACTATTTCTTTTATTTATCTATTTGTTTGGTGGAAAAGATGGATGCTATTTATTAAAAACTGCCTTATTAAAGACCCTAATTTATTGGTCATAATTTACATTAATAGTTCATTAACAATCAATATATACATATATATTTAAATATAAAGTTATTGCTTGGGAGCTTGGATTTACAAAACTGAGCTTACCAAAACAAGATACTAAAAACACAGTTGAACAGAAGTGACAAACATCTTTAAATAGAAATGTGGATTTTTGCCACCATTGAAGACTTGAAGGCTCTATCGTCACATATTTCTGCATTGAATCTTTCCCAGAAAGCTTAAGTCTGAATTAAATATCTCCTTCCTCAGATCCTCTATTATACATTGTCTAGTGCAGCACTTGTCAAAACGTGCCTTGCTGTACAAGTGTTGGTATGTTTTCACTGGAAATCATGGGCTGTGGGTTATAATAATTATATGCTTACTGTACCTACATATGTGCCCTTCACATAGTTGCAATCGATAAAATGTTCATTGAAACCAGTTAACGCACAGCATTTCCTTGGAAGCTAAAAAAGTACAAATACAAATTGCTTTATTGATACTGTAGAACTAAAGAGTTAGATAATAAATGTACTTTTTTCTACTGTACAAAATTGTTGTAATTAGCCTAGGTGGCTCTGAATTGTTTTTGTGTTTTTTTAAAAGTCTGTGATAACCTATATTTCTACCAAGTTTTGTAGAAATTGAATTGCAATAAATTAAATTTCATTTAATAAACTTATTACATAAAGAAGCCTGCAGTGAATCATTCTGTACATGAAATATTTGATAATGGGAGTAATTACCTCCTGTATCACTTTTTCTGATATTTCTCTTCACATGTACTTGAAATAACCTGTTTTTCTCTTATTCTTTCAAGAAGTTAATTGCGGTATGGAAATATTTTTAGAGTGGCAGGAAATTGATGCTATGAAAACATTTCAATTTGATGAAACTCTGTCCTTTAAAAATTGATAGTGGTAACTATCATCATATGTGTGAATCTCTATTTAGTCAAGCATTTTACAAATAACAAATGATTACATTGAGTCCTTGTTACCATGGAAAGAACAAAATGTTTAGAAGCAGAGGATCTCGGATGGAGTCCTCGGATGGACACATAATAGTTGTAAATTTGGGCCATCACTTATTGTGGATATTTTCACATAAAAAATCAGATAACTACTTCACAGGTAAATCAGAAGATCAAGTGAGATTATGTATGCAAAGGTGAATTGTAAAATTTTAAGTTTTACATATGAATTGCTATCATTATTTAAAAGGAACACATTTGTAGATGTCTCCCTTTGTTCCCATGATTCCTACAAAGATGCCAATAAATTATCTTCTCCAATTTCCTACTGATTAGTATTAACTCTGGCATCTAGATACATAGGTGAAATGCCATGCAGCAATACCTACAGTTTAGTAGAGTAGAGAGATTAAAGTGTCTGAAAAGATCAAACTCAAAGTCACAGCTTTAAGGCTTCAGAAATGGCCCACAGCTAGTAATGAATGATCTTGATGAATCAGTATTATTTATTTATATGATAAATTTGGACATGGTTATATACATAACCCATATGTTCCAGACTTTAACACAGTGTTACTTTTGAAGAAATACCACAAATCATAATGCTCCAAACCTAAACTATTTGGTGAATGCCGTTAGAGATGATATTTAAAGCCGTGGATTTAGATGGATTATGAAGTTCAGTTTTTTTCAAGCACTCACTCCAGACGGGAGTGGCAGAGCCGCTGCATACAGCCAAACAATGATGAAGTGCCCAAGTCCAAGGAGCACCATTCACGTAGAACAGAGTATGAATTGAATACCTTCGCACTGTCAGGGTACAGCCTTGTGCCATTCATGCAGCATCTCCTACCTGACCAAGGATTGACCTTGCCCCTGCCCCCTCCTCAGACTTCCCATTACACCCTGGAAGCATGCCAAGCTTTGTCTGCTATAACCTTGATTGCAGCCCACCCCGAGCACATTTTGTTTTGAGAAAAAAGCACATAAAAAGATGTTTACCCAATACTTGCCTACAAACCCCTGGGATTTAGCCACCTTTGTTAGAGAGTGCAGTCTAAACTGTAGAGTGGCTGCCATAGGTGTGGACATACTCCAGTGAACTTCTTGCTGTCTTGCTGTTCGCCGTGAGGTACCTGCAGCTTTCTGTACATAAATTCCCCTAATACATGCTTTTGGACCAATCACCCTGGCATTTAGTGGCTCTTTCTACTGAATCTCCAGCAGCCCCATTGTAGGGCATCCTGGGGCAGTCCCAGCTGGGTCTTCCCAGATTTCTTCTTCCGGGGTAAGTCCTGTTGTTGATTCAGTGAGATACAACAAACCTGAAAGTCCACAAGTGGAGTCGTGGTGGGTGTTTCTCATACAATAAAAGGAACTGTCTGCAACTCCACATTCTTCTGTGTGGCTACTGCTTTCATTGTCCTGGTTCATTGATCTCTGAAACTCCACTCTCCATAGTCAGCTATTCATGAGTCATTGTCCAATTTACTTCCCACTTCCTCAGGATCTGAAATGTTCTCTTTCTTGCCAGCCCATCAGGGAAAATTTCTTTTCTTCTTGAGATTAACTTCTTATGAGTATGTTCCCTTAGAAGTGGTGGACCCTAGTGATGGTTGGTTTCTTTACACCACAGCCCTCCCTCCAAACTACATGGTGTGGATGGGGAGTGCAGAGGAGGTATGGTGGTGCCTGGGCTAAGCAATCATGACAGAGAGCCTTACCCTGTACCTGGAACTATTCTGTCTAATTGACTGTGAAACTGCCTTTACTCATAATCGTTTTCTTTAAGTTTTCCCTTTCAGTTCAAGCCTTCTTCAGCAAATTGTGGTTCCTCAGACAGGGAACTCCAGATGTGAAGCAGATTTAAGTTCTCTTTCTCAGGACCCCCAGACACTAGGCAAATCGAGACCTAGTTGGATCCCTCTTTTGGTGTTAATGAACATTCAGTGACAGCTAAGTTCCCAGATAAAGAAGAGAATTCTTAAAGGATGATGATGCCCAGTGCTACAAGTAAACACAATGATGACTCATTTCTGTCCCAAATATCCAGTAACATAGCATGATGAATATGCTATTATTCTTAAGAACATTCTATAGTACTTCCTTAATATATTGTGTGGAGTCTTAAAGGATCCCCTAGAGATAGCAAACCTCTTCTCCTTGAAAGGCTGAACAAATTTACCAATCAGATAAGTCAATATATCTCAAGAGGAGTGAGTAGAGGTGCAGGGTTATTTCAGTGGAGCTTTTCTACCTGGAAAAAGAAAAATGGCTGGAATGTGGAATAATCATTCTATTATCTCTGTGGAGTCTTGTGTTAACAAACTCCAAGTATAGGAAGAGGAAAAAAATTGGACCAGGTGGACCCTCAACTTACTATTGCAATCAGGAGCCTAGTGGTGAAAGGAAGCAGAACAGGAAACGGAATCTGTAGTCCTGTTCTTGTCTTTGTATTATAGCAGGCACACCCAAACAGAAGATCCAAGAAAGGGAAACACAAACAAAACAGGCATGCAGAGTCCATTTCCTTTATCCAATCAAATAATGAACTCCCATTGCCAAAAGTTTAGGATAAAATCCAAACTCTTTGGCTTAGCATACAGTTTACTTCACAACTGTACCATTGCTGACTTTCTAATGTCCATTTCAAATTACTCTCCCAAATGTATCCTTTAATCCAGTCATACCAAACTGCTTAAGCACCATGTATTTTCATACCTCTCTAATATGCACATGCTGTTTCCTCTTCCTCAAAAGTCTCCCTCTCTAACCTTGTCTACTTGGTGAACTCCCTTTCAAATGGACCTACTTCTCTGTTTTTAAGTTGTCTTTGGGAACATTTATTTTCAAGGAAAAGCAACTCAAACTAGAACTTGTCAAGAGGTAAAAATCCTATTTATAAATATTATAGCTAGATCTTTAGCTAGAAAATCTTCTACTTTTTAATATCTTAAAACAATCAGCGGACTCTCTGAAGGTTCCAACATCAGATGCCAGGAAAAAATTCTGATTAGAACCTCTATTCAAATCAGTGTTACTAGGCAGACTCCCTGGAGAAAACATGGCCACTTTAGTTCTACCATTTAGAGGGAACTGAGAATGAGAGTAAATACTCAAAAAGATAGTGAAAAATGTATTATTTTGCATTATTTTGCGGGGTGGGTGGGTATAGCATTCAAATAGTCTTCATTAGCTGGAAAACTCCTCATAGGCAAATCTTGAGGCCAGGTTTGAAGGCTAATGTGAACATGTATGTAGAACCTCTGATATATTGTGTGAGTTGTAACAGTTATTCAATAAACGGCAGCTATTATCCCTGGTTCCTACTATCATTGAAAGTAAGTACTCCAAAATGTTTGTTGAGTGAGTTTTTGAATGAATGAATCAAAGTTTAATAAAGGCAGCTAAATGTACTGAAAGCAACTCAGTTTCTGCTGTCTCCATTTCTGTCCATGACCAGATATCAGGAAAAGAAAAGCTAATTTTCTGTAAAATTTATACTTAATCACCAATCTGCATAACATTATAGGTAAAACAATACTATTGAACATAACCAAACTGAGAACCTGAGACCCTAAGAAGCTAGATTGAATTTGGGAAGCTGTTGTTATATATTTTGTCCTCTCCATTCCCCCTTCCTTAAGGGTCCAAACCAAGAAAGGTCTGGAAAGCAAAACATTTTTCCAAATATGCTACCATGACCTTGCTCAATCCCCATCAACTGAAATTTATTCTGTCCACGTTGGGTTATCTCCATGTCCAGCAAGATCAATAGGCATTTTCTACTACTGCCAAAATAAATGGAAACAAAAACTTCTGATAAATATTTTTTGGAAAGGGCTTACAAGGGAAAATGAAGATCAGAACAAGACACGTATTAGGAAACTTGGGTTATTTTTTCCAGATCTCATATAGGAACCTAAACAAAAAACTTGGTCTCCTTGGGCTTTGGTTTTTTAACATAGAAAATGATTGTAAAAAAAAACTATCTCTTTGTTCATTGCTGGGACACAAATACTCTGAATGCATAATAAATTTCCTAGATCCCTCCCAAATTCCAGTATTTTATACTCACCTCAGGCTTCATATATAACATTATATATGCTTAGAATCTTCTAACAAACATTCATCATATAAATCACCAGTTATACCTGTAGGATAAAAAAGTAAATGGACTTTGCTTCTTTCCCCATCTTTAAAGCCACCCACAAAAATTAGAACGTAAAATAAGGAAGAAAGCACTACATTCACAGCAAGAAAATAGCTGTGACTTCAAAACACAAACTAGAAAGAAAACCTGTTACACATGGAGAATTTGGACTAAATAGAATTGGGCATTAAGGGTTAATCCTGATCTCTTCAGTCCTTTGTAAAGATAAATTTCTATGAACGTACATATCATAGTTTTTGAAAAGCTCATCCAGTAATTCTTGAGTTGAAATGATGGATTTACAGACTTGGGCAAGCTACAAAAAAGTGAAGGATGTCCCTTCCAGCCACAAGTCCACATATCAGATATAGAGGAGAACTGGAACTCAAAGAAGACCCACACAGACATGCCTTCCTTACTACATATACCCTAACCTCCTTGCAGTGGGAAATGGCCTAAAGTGAGATGGAGTTAAGACTAAAGTGAGATGGAGTTAAGGTGGGGGGCAGGGGGTTAAAGTATCCTAAGCATTCTATTACCATAGAATGGGAATAGGGATTTAAACTCGGGCCTTCAATTTGCAGCTGAATAGCTTCCATCACAACAAAACTGAGAAGGGCATTACCCCAGGAAGAAAATAATTACGGTAAGAAGATACTGAATTTTTTAAAAAAAGAAACATAATTTTGGCCCCAAATTCAGCAACTAATTCCCTGCCACTCTTCCCACACACTCTTCTTCAGCAAATAGACCAGCTCCCCCAAATATTAGGAAAATCCAAATAGAAATCATTAAATACACAGGTATTTCCAAAAAAAAAGATGCACCCTAACAAAAATTAAAGAGAAACAATTGTAAGTAAAAAGCAGACATAGACGAAGGGAGTGATTTTTCAATTTAATTTCATTTAATTAATATCTTCTACAAATTAATAATGAAGACAAAATCCAATTTCAAACGCAGCAAAAGTCTTGAACTAATATTTCACACACAAAAAAATATTTACCAACTGCAAACAAGCACATGAAAAATTATTCAACATTATTGTTCATCAAGGAAATGCACATTAAAACCTCACTGAGATTCTATTTCATACCCACCAGAATGGCTATAGACTAATAATCTCAAATGTTGGGGAGGATATGGAATAATCATTTATTGTCTTTCATTGTTGATGGGAGTCTAAAATAGTATAACCACTTTGGAGAACAGTTTGGTAGTGGCTTTACATTTGAAAATACATCTACTCTGTGTTCCACACGTAGATGCTCTGGGTGACAGCTCCAGTGGAAGACTCGGCCAATAGTCAGCATCAACTGCTGGACACGTGAATGAAGACATCTGGAGATGATTCCAGCCCTTCCTTAGAGTCGCCCCCAGATTTGGACTCTTCCCACTGAAACTCCAGATGTCCTGGGACAGAGAAAATTCATCTCTGTTGTGCCCTGTCTAAAATACTGACCCAAAGAATTGATGACCATAATAACATGTTGTTTTACACCACTAAATCTTGGGGTGGTTTGTTATGCAGCAATAGTAGCAGACAAAACTTGCCCCTTTCATCTAAGTTGTCCAATTTACTGACCTAGAACTGTGTATAGTGTTACTTACCTGTTTAATAACTGTAGGATCTATAGTGATAACATTGTTTCCCCCATATTGATCATTTATAATCCCCCTCTGTTTTATTTATTTATTTATTTATTTATTTATTTATTTTTTTTTTTATTTTATTTTTTTATTTTTTATGATGGGTAAAAATCAAAATTTTCACAATACATAACAACATTTCCAAAATGATATATAAATATATATGCATATATGTGCATTTGCTTACAAAAATGTTATTTATGTATATATATAAATATATTTTAAGAGGTCCTTAGATACCCAAAATATTACACGGAACCCACTGGGATTCCCATGTTGTCCACCTCTGTTTTGCTTAATAAGTCTATCTAGGGGGTTATGAATTTTGTTCATCTTTTCAAAGACCCAGCTTTTGGTTTGTTGATGTTCTCCATTGTCTTCTATATTGTCTATGTTGTTTATTTTTGACTTTTTCTTTATTATTTCCTTCCATTTACTTATTTTGGGTTTATTTTTCTCTTTTTCCCAGGCTTGGGAAGTATAACCTTAAACCATTGAATTTATATCTTTCTTCTTGTTCAATATAAACACGTAAAGCTCTGTGTTTCCCTCTAAGCGGGGATTTTTGTACATCACATAAACTTTTTTTTTTTTTTTTTTTTTTTTTTTACCAGGGGCTCCCAGGGATCAAACCCAGGTCCCTCCATATGGCAGACGGACACCCAACCATTTGAGCCACATCCGCCTACATCACATAAACTTTGATATGTTATATTCTACTTATTTTTTCATAGTCAATTTCTAGTTTAATTCTACAGTAGTACATTTTTGTTTTTGCTACTTTTGTATTATTAAACATTGTATTTCAGAAAAGGAAGAGGAGGGCCATATTAGCACAAACCAGGAGTATAAGAATATTAAAAATCTTCCTCTCTCATTTTTATTTAAATTAGTGGTCATTTTACATCCATATTGAAATCAAGTGGGAAAAATTTTAAAATAGCTAATTTTATTATAAAAGAACTTGAGAATAAAAATGAAAGCAGTAGGATGTGCTATCATTTTACCAAGTCTAGCTTTAAAAAGGGCCAGAAAAACAGCACATCAAAGTTAGTAGGGAGACAAAGGAGAAGAAAGAACAGCTGGTCCTATAGTGCACTTGTAGCTCAAGTGCCCATAATTCTCTTATCTTGTTATCCAGAGAGTCCTACTTGCTTAAGCAGTTCCTTCACTCTAGAAGAGCACCTGTGATTAGCTCACCCAGGAAAGTAGCAGCAAGAGGAGTTCAGCTAATCGAGAACAGATTGATGTTCACAATTTATCCTTGGATTTTCTTTTAGACCAGTTCTTACCAAAATTATTCTAAGACCAATAGTATTGCAATATCACAAGAGAAAACGTCTTTTCTTAATTTAGATGATTGTTGTTTTGGAAAGTCAATCTACAAGATCCAAGATTTTATTGTGTCACATATGCAGGATTCCTATGTAGTTGGACATAATGGACTTGGCATTTGTTTAACATTTACTAATTTTTATTTGTTTTATATATATATGTTCCTTTATTTTTCCAATCCTACAAAAGGTTTGACTTTTTTTGCTTTTCACTCTCCTATCTTCAAATGAAAAAACAGAATTTCAAAGATATAAGTAACTTGCCTACGATCAAATAATAATTGATCTTCCCAGGATCCTCACTTAATCTGTTTTCACCAGATTTTGTGATATTTCTATTGTGCTGTGTGGGCAATTCAGCTGTCTTAAACAATACTTTTATCCATTTCAACTATAATAATTATCCTTCTTTGAGTTTTCACTTTTATTGACAACTAAATAGCAAACGGATAAAATTGCTGGCCAATATATACTGTTATTTAGATATTATTAACATTAAGTGGGGTTTTGTCATGAAGGCCAGCAAATGAGGACTGACTCCCCTCCCTTCTTAGAGTCAGTTGTACTTGAATCCTGTTTTAAAAAGTGCACTCAGTTTGGGGGCCCACAATCTTTGAAAGGTAACATAGTAAAGAGAATGGTTGGGCAGGAAGGGATTTTGCTTATCAATATTATATTCAAAATAATTTTCCATTAATACTCATTGAAGTTCTCAGAATATATATTTTTAAAATAAAAGATGTCTGAGAAAATCTGAAATCAAGAGATGGAATGCATTTATTAGGATAGGATTTTGTAGATTGGATGGGCCATAAGGTTTTATAGTCTGTTTGCAGGCATAGAATATACTTTTTCATAGAGTTAAGGGCCTGCAACATAGAGGAAAATTCCCCTGTGTATAAACACGTAATTTTGAAGGGGCCATATTAAGGATTTTGAACTTTTTTCTTAGGACAATGGGAAACTATTAAGGGTTTTAAGCAGGGCATGGATGTCCTAATATTACTTTTGAAAGAAAATTCTGACTGTGGGTAGAGAATGAAATGGATGGGCAGTGGATAGTGTTGACAAAAAGGAGAAATCAAATACAGAACAATTACAACAGTCCACATGAACAATAATGGTAGTTGGACTTAGATGATGGCAAAGAATTTAGATAGAAATGGATGGGAATAATTTACAGAATCAATAGTACTTGGTGATTGATTAGGACTGTAGGGTGTCAGAGAAAGAGGTATCAAGAATGATACCAAGGTTCAGTATATGCAACTGGGTGCTACTTACTAAAACTGAGATTTCAACAAGAAGAGTAGGTTTGGATGGTGGAGTCAGGGATATGACAAGTTAAATTTTAGGTTTATGGAGCTTGAGATGTCTGTGAGGCACACAGGTAGGGATTTAATAGAAAAACCTGGTATGATCTAAATGATCTTATTCCATTCCCTGTTGAGAATTAATCTTCCATGTGTTCATATCCTGCATTAGTTCCTGTCAGATCGTTCCTTGCCCTAACAGGTCAAACGAAAAAATTCAATTCGTATTCCTACAAAATGCATACTGCTCAGCCTGGCAATATTTAATATAATAATGTCTGCTGAAATTTTGATTCAGGCAATGATCCAAGTTAACCAGTAAGATCTATGGATTAATCATAAGAGATCAGCTTTAAAAGTATTCCCTTTAGCCTTCTAACTAAGCCATAAAAGGAGAGAAAATGTGGATGGGATGGAATATGAGCTCTAGTACCACAACAGCTAGGATAAGTAGTATGAGATATTCTGTTACCAGCAATAGTACCTGAGTATATTCCCACCTGCCAAAAACTTCCCTCTCCTTCTCCTCACTGTCCTTCCTTGGTTTCCTTTCTCACTCAGAGAAAAGACTAGTTCTTCCCCATGACCTAAAGACCGCATAGGGTCTGGACCCCCCTCTCAGTCCATTCTCATCTTCCGCGACTTCTTTCAATCAGTTCATTTCATGCACATGGGCTTTCTTGGTGCACTTTAAGTCAGCCAAACTTGAGCCTGTTCCAGGGCCTTTGTACTTGCTATTCTTTCTGCCTAGAACACTCTTCCCCCATCTGCAGGCTCACTCCTGCCCCTTCACTTCCTTGACAGCTCTGCTCAAATGTTCCTCATAAGAGAGGGCTTCCCTGGTCATCTAAGTAAATGAGCACCCCTCCTCATCACTCTGTCCCCCTTGTGTGCTTATTTATCTCATAACATTCACTGCCACCTGATGTACTTTCACATATTTATTCTTTCCTCATCTCCCATTCCCAATATAGACTATATGTTCCTTTAGGGCAATGGCTTGTTTTGTTCACTACTGTATTTCCAGTGGAGAGAATAAAGCCTGGCACATAGTGGATGCACAATAAGTATCTGGTTAATGAGTGAATAGATAAGTGGATTCCTGGCAACTGCAGGATGACTGCCTAAAAAGAGGTGGCAGGCAACCTGAGGACCACTGCATGCCTATTCTGATTAGATTACTCTCTGTATATTGTATTACTCTGTCATGCAGAAATTTCACTTTTTACATATTCATTTATTTTTTATTTCCCTTTAAGTCTTTGGGTGCTAAGCATCTCTGAATTATTTTTTTCTTTATTAGAGAAGTTGTGGGTTTACAGAACAATCATGCATAATATACAGGATTCCCATACACCACCCCACCACCACCAACTTGCATTGGTGTGGAACATTTGTTACAATTGATGAGAGCACTTTTTATAATTGCATTATTAGTTAAAATCCATCGCTTAATTTAGGGTTCACTGTTTGTGTAGTACAGTTACATGGATTTTTTTTTTAATTTTATTTTGTTGCCATATATACAATCTGATTTCCTCCCCCCTTTTAATCATATTAAGATATATATTTCAGTGCTTTTAATTGTGTTCACAATGTTGTGCTAACATCACTACCATTAACAAAATATTTCCATCTTTCCAAATAGGAACCCTGTACATTTAAAGCCTCACCTTCCTATTCCCTAACCTCATCCCATCCTTTGGTAACCTGTATTATAGATTCTGACTCTATGAGTTTGCTTATTCTGATTGAATCAAATCAGTGAGATCATACAATATTTGTCCTTTTGTGTCTGACTTATTTCACTCAACATGATGACTTCAAGTTTCCTACATGTTATCACATGTATCAGAACTTCACTCCTTTTTTACAGCTGAATAATATCCCATTGTATATGTGTGTGTGTGTGTGTGTGTATAGCACATTTTATTTATCCATTCATTGGTTGAGGGACATTTGGGTTGATTTCATCTTTTGACAATTGTGAATAATGCCTCTATGAACCTCAGTGTGCATTTTTCACCATTGTTCAAATCCCTGCTTTCAATTCTTTGGGGGTACATAGTGGAATTGCCAGATCATATGGTAGTTCTACACTTACCTTTCTGAGGAACTCCTAAACTGTCTTCCCCAGCGGCTGCACCATTTCACATTGCCACCAGCAATGGATAAGTGTGCCTATTTCTCCGCATCCTCTCCAACACTTGTTATTTTCCATTTTTCTTTAATAGCAGCCATTCTAGTGGGTGTGAAATGGTATCTCGTGGGTGGTTTTTATTTGCATTTCCATGATGGCTAATGATGTTGAGCATCTTTTCATGTGCTTTCTGGACATTTGTATATCTTTGGAGAGATGTATTTTTTATGTCAGTGCAGCAAAATTTGTCAGTTTCTGTTCTGAACCAACACTCATTCTATTATTTATGTAGCCTATCAAATCCCCTATCCCCAATATTCATGCCACAGTACTGTGTGCACGTAATATGTACCTGTGGGCTGTAATAAAGATCAATCCATCTAAAGAAAATGGTCACTTAGAAAAATGTCAACTGATAAGTGTAATTTGACATAGTAACCAGCAAATGGCAGACTTGCAACAACATCCTGATACTCATTCTATGCTTGTCCTGGGAAGCACAATAACATTAGATGTCAAATTTTTCCACAGATGATAGAACTTTGAGTTTTGGCCACTTCAGTGCCAAAGAAAAGGGCATTTTTGGTGCTGTTTCTTGCTCACAGTGACTATCTTTTAAGGTATAGGCCTCACAAAAAACATATGCCCCTGGTAAAATCTCATTTTCCCATAGGTGGAACTGAATACTTAAGGCCAGTCATTCATGAGCTTAAGGAAATGCAGAATATAACTTTATCTTCAGGCTAATTCACTATTTAGATAAGGCCTTCATCTTTAAATGATGTATGTTTAGGTGGTCACTAAGACCACTACTTTAAAACTTAATGTGTGCCCTTCTTTGAACCTCTCCTAGGTAAAACCATATACTAATAACTAAAATTAATATAGGGCTTACTAGTCTACACAATTACATCAAGTACATTTTTAACTTCATAACAACAGTAAGGGGGTGTACTAGAAATTACTTATGAGATAGAAAATCCTAACTTGGTCGGGAAACTCTTTTAACACAGTAGGAAAAAAACACATGAAGATACTAGCAAATTTTGCATTCAAATATAAAAATTGTGTAGAGCCAGGGAAAATGCATCATCTCTAAAGACAAACTGAAATATTTATCCTGACTTCATTGCTTTCAAAGTATTTGACTTTGGGCAAAATACTTAGTTTCTCTGACCCTCAATTTCCTCATCTAAAAAATGACAATGATGAAAGCCATTTTTTTCAGAGTCATTGCAAGTGTTAAAACTGTTATTTATTACCATATTCATATTTGTCTTTTTTTGACAAATGTTTGTCATGTAGAGCACTATATATTAATCCAGGTTCCCACAATTAGCATTTGAACAACATATTTGAGATATCAGCATAGGGGGAACTCTTTGTGGAGGGTCAGATAGATTTAATTTATATAGACTTAGAAGACAGGAATTGTGATTTAAACTGAGGGATCTGGTCTAGAAAAAGAGATGTTGATAATTACGTTCTGCTGGCTTGTTAGCAGCGACTGCATGATGTGACTATGGCAATACCTAAATTATCCTGGCCAGTTTGGAAAAGTCAACTGTTAAGGTTGGCCAAGGACTCAAAAAATGAGTACAAGGATCTGGGAGCCGCCAAAAGATACCATGGCGTTCATGTACTACTCTTATAGGTATGTCCACGGTATTATACACATGAATCTAAAAGACTAAGTGACCTGCTTTAGGGACCCAAAAAACAAGAAAGATAAAAGTGTAAGGCCAAGTAAAAGTTTCTAGAACTAGAGATCTTGATGCAACAAAAAAATAAGAGGTGCCCATCTGAGAGTGAAGAGGAAAATAAAAATAAAAGTTAAAATCAGTAGAAAGAAACCTTGAATCATGATAGTCCATGGTTAAATTTTTCCTGCTTGATTAGCTCTGGGATCTTGGTTGTATAACAGAACAATAAACTGATGTTCAGAATGCTGATTGCCGATTTGAGTGGTGTAATCCACTCTGGAAATATTCCCATTTAAAAAATGTTTAGGGGTGTAAGTGGTAAGGTTCAGTTATTCAGATAATTCACTATTTTTCTGATGGTGCTGAAGTTTTAATAGTTTCTGATTTATAGAAATGATACTTTCATAAAGGCACCAAAGATTCTTAAATAACAGATTTAAATCATCTAGTTCACTGATTCATTTTTATATTAATCTAATGCTTACTGAGCTTATCCCATGTGTGAGACACTGATCAGAATGTATTGAGAGGTCTGATCTCTCTCTATTTGCTTTTAACAATACTTTTCCTTAAGGAAAAGAAAAAGATATCAGTGCAGCTATGATTTATGCAAGACTTTGCAGTGTTTTTCTACACTTTGGGAAAACTGCTCAGAGCAAGCTGAAAGGGCACAAATTAGCTAGCAAATCCCATTATCCCTTACCTTCTCTTTCATAATTGATTCAACAAATGAAAAATGTAAATGCAACATATTGCAAATTTGTGGCTTGTAAGAAATACAAAAAGAGATGAGGGAAATAAATATTTACCCATCGAAAAATATGTAAATATGAATTTTCCTAAGAGGATATTATCAAAGGTAGATATTAAATAACTTTTTAATAAAAGTGTTTGAGATGGTTAATCCTTTTTACTGGATCCAAACTTACAGTTTCAATTATTTGTTATTGCTGCCCTGGAAATGCATAATTACATATCCAAAGTTCATTTCATTACATTGAAACCAAGATGTGTTCTAGTTAGATTACATATGGAAATAGAAATCCCATGTCAGCTTGGGAGTTTTTTGCTCCTTTTTGTTTTCATACTTAATGGTGACATAAACTTGTGGAGAGTTTAAAAGCAGACTTAAATATGCCTTCTCATCAGTGCTTACACCAGCACTGGCCCCATTCCTTAGTTGATTTTTACTTTCCTCAAAATGCTTTTGTGGTTAGAGCAGAGTGGCATTTCCTAAACTTTGAAATATATTTTTTAATGGTCAAAAGCCAGTGCAACTGAGTCAGCAATTGCTTTTTGAACATGGAATCTGCATCACCAGGGCAGTCAGATGTGTGAAAAAGCTATGGAAATTCTGAGCCCGCTCAAATAGCACTTTCACCAGAAAAAGTCTGAATCCCCAGACTGGACCCACTTGATGGATACTTGTACATACTCCAAAAAACAACAATATTGTCTTAAGATGAGTGTGGAATTCTGGTGGGCATCACATTCAGCCTCCAATCCCGAATTATGCAGGCAACCTATTCACTGTATGCCATTTTATAGTCGTTTCACCTATATTTTCCATTAATTGCTTCAATGATCTTCTGAGTAGGTATTACAGTCATCTTTCTGGAAATGAATAAACTATAATTCAAATGACTTTTCAGTTTAAGTGATTTTTTCCAATGTCATCCAGTAGGTAAATGACAAAGGTGGGATTCAAACTCTTGTGTGATTTCAAGGGCCATGCCCTTTCCACAAGTACTATCTGACTCCTTACAATATCAAACTGCTTCTTGAACTCAATTTGAATATCACAAAATTTCATTATATTCAGGTATGACCTCCTGTGCCCAGCATCAGCCCGAAGGATAAACTTGTTAGGTTAGTTTGCCCTTTCACATTTCTTTTCAGCACCTTGCCATCTTGCTGTCTACCGGCTTTCCAGTGAAATAACTCATATTTCTATCTGCTGCCCATGGTCCTAGCTCTACCCTCTTCCTCTTTTCACTGCTACATGTTGCACTTAACTCAAGTATCCTTTTCACCCCAGAATTTTGGGCACTGTGGCATTTCACAGAGGGAGAAATTTTTGGACAGAAGGACCTTCTTTTTTGCCAATGAGGCTGGGTAAACATACAGAGCATTATTCCTGTCATTTCATATATACTTAAACATTAAAAGTAATTATATATGGGAAATTGTGCAATATTTCTCTCATTAAAGAAACAAACACCTGGCAATTAAAAGTACTAACCTAAAGATGAGCTAGTGGTCTAAATTCTGAATAGCCTATCAGAATAATTGTTTCAAATTTTCTTGTACTCAGCATTTTAGAACTCTCTTGTAAGTTTTTAAAAGAATGTTTAAATTGCATCTTAAGCTGATGTGCAATATATTGACATTGGCTAAATACTTATTATCTACATTTTAAAATGATCCCTCAAGTCTTGGGAGCTTTCATGTGTTATACTGAGAGCAGAAGATGGGACATATTTTTTACTATCTAGCAAACTGAATATTCTAATCATTAACTACGCTTGTTATTTGTTTTGTCCAGTAAAATGGAAATTCCGTGAGGCCAGAGTTTCTTTTCTCTTTCATGAATCACTACAAGCTCCCATTCCAGAATTGTACCTGGTGCGTAAAAAGTTCTCAATGAATATTGTTGAATGAATGAATGAATGCTAACTTCTCTTTAAAAATTCACTTTAAAATTCTACACACATTGGGGGACGGATGTGGCTCAAATGGTTGGTTGTCCGTCTCCCATATGGAGGGACCCCGGTTCGATCCCTGGGACCTCCCGGTAAAAAAAAAAAAAAAAAATTCTACACACACAAATATAATTCTTTAATGTGAGAGTGGTGGATTGAATTGTGTACCCCAGTTTGGACATGTTCTTTATCTTGGTCCACCATGTGGAATATATTGATACTGAATAAAGATATATAATTACCCACACTTTTAAAATGACCCCCAAATCTTAGGAACTTTCATGTGAGTATCACCCAGAGAGCAGAAGATCATTCCAGGGGCTGTGGACCCATTGAAAATGGGATCTCTTGAATATGTTACTTCAGTGACGGTGTGGCCCAGCTGAATCAGGTTGGGCTTTAATCCGGAATTCCTAGTCCTTTATAAGCAGAATGAAGTTCGACAGCAGCGAGAGAAAGCCACAGGAAGAAGCCAGAAGTCAACGGAACCAGGAGGAGAAAGGAGAAGAGGTTGAGTTATTCTTTTCTTTTCTCTCTTCAATTTTCAATTACTGTTCGAACACATTTTAAACATATCTACTTATTTTTTAATATTTCAAACTTTTTGCATACATCAAAAACATAGCTAAATTACTCCTACAGAGGGCAGTAGAATCATGTCAGTGGAACTCAACGGAGAACTGCAGAAAATAATACAGATGAAATAAAATGGCGTTAGCAACAGGATAGATGGCTGCATCTTTTTCTCATTTTCTTTCTTTTCCTATTGTAGTCAAGTAAAAAGCTACACAGAGATCTCAAAACAGGGTGATATGGGAATAAGAAGAGGTCTTTTTTTTTCCCCCTTTCTCTCTTTTTTTTAGGAGAGCAGTGAAGGAAAGCTAAAAAAAAAGGAAAACAAAGTATTAAAGGAAATGCATTGTTCCCCAAACATTTTCTCCTTCATGCCGTTACTCTCCTGAATAACACATGCTCTTACTTGTTGATTCCTATGTAGGATGTCATTTTCTCCAGGAAATCTTTCCTAACTCTCAAGCTCCCAAAGACCATATTACATACTCCTAGAATAGCCTGCATTTCCCACACCAAAGTATTTCCCAAACTAAAGTATCTTTATTTACTTATCTATCTCACACGCTACACAATAAGCTCCATGAGATTCTCTGTCAGCTTTATTTTCCCAAGACCTATTAAAGAATTTAGCTCTGAGTGGCTTCTCAATAAATATTTTATGAAGGAAGTAAAAGATAACCAATACATATTTTAAGGTGATTTTCAATAGTAGCACAAACACACGTGTTCTTTTGTCAATTTTAATATAAGATATCTGGAAAACATTGCTGGTATTAAAAACTGAAATTTCTGGTAGTAATACATTAAAACAGTATTGAAATGCATCACTGAGTTGGCAGAAAATGAGAGTGATCCCAGAAGTTCAGAAATGATGAAACCCTCAAATCCAGAGAGGGAAGGGATGACTAAAACCATTGTTTGCCCAGGGGTACCTTTTGATCCCTGGTGTTCCACAGCATGTATTCAAATAGACCCTGGCAGAGGGGGAAAAGAGACAAAACCTTGCACCTTTACAAATTGGGATGTCAGATAACAGATAAATCCAAGATGCTCCAAATGTAAACTAGGGGCAAAAAGAAAAACGAAGTGACATTTTATTTATTTTGACTCTGGATAGAGGAGAAATAAAAGATATTTGTCTCTAATATGATAGTGATCCTGGGTTAATGGGTTGCCTGACAAAAGCAAATGCAAATCTTTTCTGAGAGAAAGCACATTGAAACTAAGTATAGAAACTAAACTAAACTAAACTAAAGAAAAATAAAATAACACTGTTTCAGGAGCTTGATCTCACAAGGTTAAAAAAATCATAAATCACAGGAGAACATAAGTCACCATGCAGCAGAAACAACTGATGGAAACTACTCAAATAGTTTCAAAACTACTCAAATAGTTTCAAAGGAAACTACTCAAATAGCAGAACAGTGAGAAACACAGATGGAAAATATGAAAAGAAAGGGACATAGAAGATAAAATGAGAAGAAATGATGACATATATTTTATTATAGTTTCAGAATGAGAGAAAAAATAATATAATGAAGAAGCCATATTTAAAGAGTTAAAGCCTCAGCATTTTCCAGAAACAATGGAAAATCTTATTCTCCAGATTTAAGAGATGCTAACAAATTCCAAGAATAATAATAAAAGGAACCAACTGTAGGACATCAAAGGCAAAGAGACCTTAAAATAGCTAGGGTTGGGGGAGGGAATAGGGAAGGAGGAGACAGCTTACCTACAAAGAATGATAATTTCCATATGGCTATAAACCTAGATTTTTAATTAACATATAACTATCATTCAAGAACAATAATGAAATGAATGTATTTCCAGTTCATCCAAATAAAATCAACTAGAACCTCCGCTGGCTTTTTCTCCATTATCAATTCTAAAGAAATTGGAGAAAGTACATGAAGAAAATGTGGAGAAACCCTCGAGACAGTTGAGGATGGGAACCTATATTTAGCAAATGTGTGAAGGGGGGCGGTGAATTTGGCCTTGGTTAGGAGGCAACTTTCCAAGGTTGTGAAAAATAAAATAGATAGGGGAGGGAACTGTTAGAGAGCTGCTCTTACTTCTCCCAGCTATTATGTTAGGACAAATGGTGCCTGACCCGGCTCAGATGGCTGATCTAGATCCCCTCAAGGGTAAAATCAGGGAAGTTCGGAAGTCATTGGCATGTAAGATGCTGAGAAAAATGGCCAGAGAAAAGTTGTTGTTTCATGGTACATGAGACACTCCGTCTACTGCTGCCTAACAATATTATCATGATTTTAGCAGCTTAAAATAACACATGTTTATTATCCCACAGTCTCTGTAGGTCAGAAGTAGAGGCATGATTTAGCAGGGTCCTCTGCAAGGCTGTAATCAAGGCACTGCCCAGGGCTGAAGTCTTATCTGAGGCTCAGCTGGGGAAGGGCTCACTTCAAAGCTCACTCTTGTTGTGAGCTCCTATGTCAACTGAGTTCCTTATAGTTGAAGGACTAAGGGCTTAATTTTTTGTTGCCTGTCAGCCAGAGGCCTCCCTCAGCGTCCAGAGGACATCTGCAGTTCCTTGCTCTGAGTGCTATCCCTAAATGGCTGCTGGCCTCCTTAAAGCCAGCAATGTAGAAAGAGACCCCAGCAAGATAGTAGCTATACTTTATAGAGAGTCACATGCACGTAAACATGCACATCCTGTCACCTTTGCTATATTTTATTGGTTAGAAGCCAGTCACAGGGCATAATCCAGGGAACACAACTATGCAAGGATGTGTACATCAGGAGGGGGAACGCTGGGGGGGGGGATACTCTAGTGTCTGTCCACACCATCTTTAGGTTCCTTCCAGCCTTCTGAACTTGTTGGGATAGACTGGGACTGGTATCTGCTGTTCCCTTATGCATTGCTTGACAGATAGCTGATAGATTGGGCTCAGTGGCAAAATCATAAGGCAAGTGGGGAGCAAAACCTTTCCAAAATAAGATATTTTCATATGAGCAAAAAAGTCAATATGCAATCTCTAAAGAAACTTCTCAAGGGAGTACTTTGGAAGAAAGGAAAGTGATCCCAGAGGGAAGAAGTGGGAGAATCCTATTGCTATAATCCATAGAGGTCAGCCTCCTGGAGAGTAAGCTAGCTGCATAAGTGAGAAGAGTAGCTTAAGAAGTTTTCGTGCAAAAAACAAATTCCTGTCATATGCTGCTTTTAAACAACATACCTAAAGCATAAGAATATGAAAAGAAAAGAATTGGGAAGCATACCAGGAAAATATTAAGCCTTCAAAAGAGTTCTTTTATAATATGTATTAATATCAGATCAAATAGATATCAAGGAAAATAATACTAAAGAAAGTCATTGCATATTGCTAAAAGGCTTATATAATCCTAAAAGTATACACAACTAAAATATAGTTTCAAATATATATATGTATATATATATGTATATACATATATATACATACATATAAACACTATTGTTCATAACTTCATGGAAAAATCCACAAATCTCCATTAGAGTGAGAAATCTCAGAGAAATTGATACATCAAGCAGCAAAAGAAATCTCTAAGGATATTGCAGATTTGAAAACCCTCATTAATAGACTTGATCTAATGTATATAGAAAGAACATTGCATCCAACAGTCGAACACACATAACATGTAAAAATTGACAGTGTACTAGGTAGTCAAGCAAATTTAATACATTTTAAAGTATAAATATCTTACAGACCGCATTCTCTGTCTACAATTTAACTAAGTTTGAAGTTAGCTACCAAAGGGTCATTCAAACACTCCATACACCTGGAATGTTAAAATCACATCTCTAATGAACTCATTGGTCAAATAAATTAATACAAAATAAAAATAATAATAACCAAATCATAATTAAAATAATGCAGATTAAAGTTTGTACGAATGCATTACTATAGATATTTATAACCTAAATGCACTTTTTAAAAAAGAAGAAATGCTTAATATTTGTGCATTAACCATCATTTTCTGACTTAAGAAGTCAGAAAAGGAACAATGAACAACCACCCCAAAAGATGAAGAAATAGAATAATAATGCTAAGACTAGTAATTAATGAAACAGAAAAAAAAGAGAGAGAAGATCAATAAAACCAAAGTTTTCTCTTTGATAACACTATTAAAATGGGAATAGTAATAAAGGAAGAGAAGGACCAAATAAACAATATTAGGAATACAAAGAGATATAGCTAAGATTAAAAACATAATGGAAATATTGAAACAACTTGTATTAGTCAGCCAAAGGGGTGCTGATGCAAAATATCAGAAATCGTTTGGTCTTTATAAAGGGTATTTATTTGGGGTAGAAGTCCACAGTTGCCAGGCCATAAAGCATAAGTTTCTTCCTTCACCAAAGTCCATTGCCACGTGTTGGAGCAAGATAACTGCCGACATTTGCCAGGGTTCAGGCTTCTTGGGTTCCTCTCTTCCTGGGGCTGCGCTTCTCTCTGGGCTTAGCTCCCCTGGTTCCTTCACAAGGTCAGCTGTAGACTATGAGGCTCTCTAGGCTTTGCTTCTCTCCACAAGGCCAGCTGTGAACTCTGAGGTGAATGGCTAATCTCTATCCTGGGGCCTTCTTTCCTTCCTCACCAGAACTCCAACATCAAAACTGCTTCTACACTGTCCTTTGCCGTGTCTTTTATCTTAGATTTCCCCCACCCACCAAGGGGTGGGGCTCAACGCCCTATTGATGTGGCCCAGTTAACGCCCTAATCATAAATTAATCATGCTCAGATTAGCAGACCAGTTTACAAGCATGATCCAATATCTATTTTTGGAATTCATAATTACATCAAACTGTCCAATGGCTACACAACTTAATGCCAATAAATTTAAAAGTTAGGAGGAAATAAAAGTTCTTTTAAAATCTCATGGTAGGAGCATGGCTCAAGTGGTTGAGTGCCTGCTTGCCACATAGGAGGTCCCAGTTTCAGTTCCCAGTGCCTCCTAAAAACAAAAAACAAAACAAATAACAAGCAAGCAAACATAAAAACCAATTCAGGAGAGTCTTGAGTGCTAGCTTCCTATATATGAGGTCATGGGTTCAATCCCAGCCCCTGTACTGAAAACAACAACAACAACAAAAACAACTCATGGAAAGTAAATAGAAAACCCAAATGATTCTATAATGTTAAAAAATGGAACTATAAAAATTAATGTAATTGAATACTTATTTTTAACATCCCCACAGAGAAAAATCAGGCCCAAATGTTTAGAGGCAAGTTCTAGTAAATGTTTGAAGGACAGAAAATTCCAATGTTTTACCATTTTTTCAAATATTATATTTTTTAATGCCCCATCTTATTTTACATGTCTAACATTGCCTTAATATAAAAAAATCTGTTAGGACTGATATGTAAATGGAAAATTGTAATAGGACAAAACCACAGGAATCTGGAAAAGGAGATTAGCTAATAAAATAGCTATAAAAACTCAACAATGTATTAAAAGGATAATGCAATCAAGTATGATTTATTCTCTGAATTCAAGATTCACATCTTGAAACTATTAATATAATTCAACATATTTTATTAATTGAATTTACCACATAAGCAAATTAAATCATCTCGGTACATTTTTTAAAAACTAACTTTGATAATATCTAGCATCAATTCATTATAAAAACCTTTAGCAAATTAGGGAAAGAAGGGAACATCCTCCTACCAATAGAGATAACCACCAAATAATGAGCAGATAGCCTATTTCAGTGGTGAAATATTAGCAGCATTCCTCCCAAAATCAAATGAGTTTAAATTTATAGAGAAATAAATTAATTAACTAATCTTTAAAAAATAGATAAGTTAATATTGAACCATTCTTCCATTTTTTGAGTAAACCTCATTGTTTCAAAGTGCTGTTTTAATGTGCTGCTAGTTTCTATTTACTAGCATCACATTTAGGATTATTGCATTGATAGTCATAAGTTATATTGGTCTGTAGTCTGATTTTGGGGGTAAATGTCATCACAGTTTATAATTAATTAATGTTATATTCACTTCTAGAAATAGATTTTAGAAGTCTGTCTTTTCTTGCTATATTATTGAAGCCATTCTAATAACATTTCAATTTATTGGCTCTTTGAAGTTTTGGTGAAATTTTCCTGTGAAACCATCTGAGACTTGTAATTTTGGTGGGCTAGCTCCTTGACAAATTTATCTTCTATGGGAATCAGTCTGTTAAAATATTCTAATTCTTTAAGAGCCTCTTTTTGTAAATTCAAAATTTCTTGGGAAATTATATATTTATCCATGTTTTCAAATTTACTTTGCATAGAATTATGTAAAGTAGTTTTCTTATGACTTATCAAAGTTTGGAGTATTATTAACTCCATTTTTGTTAACTCAATTTTTGAGGTGAGAAAACAGGCTGATAAAATATTTAGTTCCCATTTGCACAGTTAGGAAGAAGCAGATCATGACTTGAAAACCAGGCCTTCAGATATATTTTTGTGTCTATTCCCCTAAACCTCATTGCATGTCCTCCCAATTTCCCAACAGTCTGTCTTAACAGGGCATTGGCATATGAAGATTTTGTCAGTGGCTGAGACCCCTTAAAACTAATGCTACTTTTGCTATGACAGCATTACGAGTTCTGTCATATTTCCTCACTGAAGATATATTCTGGCAATCCTTTACTGAAATCAAGCAGCTTGAATGTGGCTAATGGACCACTAATCAAAGTGACATCCTGTCATATATTGGGCTAAAGGAATTGATTTCTTCTTTTAAAAAAAAAATCAAATTAGACTGCTGTTTTGCTGCAATCCAGCAAAAGACTATCTACTGGTAGTACAACTCAATATAACCAGCTACAGCTTTACTTGACAAAAGTGACCTCACAGAAATATTTGCTAACCCATATTATTCCTCACCCAGAGTGGAAGCATTCATTGTAATTAAAGTCCGATTGAAAAATAATAAATATAAGCAGTATATAATTTAGAGGAGACATTCTTATAAATAGGAAGTTTTATGAAATGGTTTCTAATATATTAATTCCTTTAAGTGTTTAGACTGACTCATAAAAAATTTATACCAGGAAAAAAATATAATTGAGTAACCATATTAAGTGTAATGGAATGACCAGCTCTGTTCCACTGTAAGTGCCAAGCAATTTCTAATCCTGCATCCTTGAGTATTGAGCATAAGCTAGAGGAGTGTCTTGTGCTCCTGAACTTGCCAAAAGAAGAAGCATCATTCATAATGGATTTAATTCATGAAGTGAGGACAATAATATCACAGGAAGTCTACCCTATCTGTCCCTTTTACCCACCTCTCCTACTTCATTGTACGTATTTGCTCCTGCTTGTTTACCAAGCTTCAGATACTCTACTGGCTTTTCATTCCCTTGAATATATTATTTTTTACCTGCCTCAGGATCTTTGTGCTTGTTGTCTTTTCTGGCTGGGAGATCTTTTCCCAAATCTCCATATAGCAGGATCTTCATCATAATTCTGGTTTCAACTCAAATGTAAACTTCTTGGAGATGTCTTCTCTGACTACAGCTATTATTGGCCTGAATAAACACCAAGAAAATGAACTACAACAGATATTTTACCTTTAGGGAGTATTCAGTTCAAGGTCACATAGAGTCTTGAATATAGGAGATGTGAAAATTCCTGATTTTGTATTTATGTCTGGAGAGAGAAAGATTTACAATGAAGAAAAATCTACTTTAGGCTTTAAAAAGTACTGGAGTATTTAATAAAAATTAACCTTATTCAAACTTTAGATCTTAAGGCATGAGTTTGAAAGGTCTATACAAGACATAACAAAAATATGCTTAAAAGAAAAAATTGTTTATCATTTTATTACAAATATTCTTAGGTTGATATTGCATTAAAATTTTCATGCATTTTAAAATTGTTTATTGGAAATGAACTCATCTCATCTAACAAAGATTTTGATGGGAACTCCAAACAACATCTTTTTCAAGTAGGACCCAACCAGACAAAATATTACATCATATCTGTATGTAGTAGTAGCTATTCTACGAAAATAGAGACTCCATTACAAACACGAGTTTTCTTTTGTGTCAATCAATTATTCTAGCACCACAACAGTCATTGTGGGGTACCCAGAAAGTATGGCTGGGTCATCATTCATAAGATTATCACAGTCTTGTTATAGAAATAATAAATACATAAATATAAGAACCAATGACTAAGATAGCCTCATACACTGAAATAAATTCTAAAGGGCAGTAGAGAAGAGTGTGTCAGGCCATATAAAAAGGTTCTCATTGTCTTAAGAATAAACTCCTGGGGCTGGCAAGGGAGCAATATGGATTAGAATTCTCAAAGAAAATTTCATAGAATTGTTGCTACTTAACTGGGAATGGTGAAGGGAAATGAGATATGGATAAGATGAAAAAGGATGCAGCCTATTGCATAGACTTTTTTAGAGTTTTCACTCTATATGTTTGTATATACTCATAATGATACATATTAATAGTTTTAAATATTTTTGTTAACGTTTTATAATGTTCACAATTTTACATATTGTTATAGCTTATAGGTACACAAATGTACAAGCACTCGTGCAAATATTTGACTTTGATTCTAGCTGTTGAAAGTGACCATTTGGTAATTTTGGAGACAGCACAAAATTTTACTCATCCAAACCGTCATATGAATCTCTTGTACAAGTCTATAAGCTCCAGTCTGAGTTCAGCAAAGTGCTGCACCAGCGAATTTCCTGTTAACCAGAGGCTAATTTTTTTTATGTCTCATTTGGAAGCATACTCATATCCTCTGCTTGGCAGAAATTTGATTGCTGGACAAATGGGATCTATATCATATAGCAAAATTAAAATCTTAATTAGTGTTAGAAATAAAAAACATAGATATTATCATCATACAAATATCTAAGTTTTAAAAGAGCAGTACAACGGTGGCAAATTTTTGTGTTAACTTTTTAAGATCAGAATTAAAGACATTACCAAGATACTAAGACAAATAAGAAATGTAGATTAAGTTTAAGGGTACCAAAACATCTGAAGATTAAATCTGTTGATGCTATTAACATTTTAATTCTCACAGTTTGGTATTTTTCCTGTTGATAAGTTAAGGAGAACACATTTACCTTTCTTTTTCTATCATCATTTCTTGTTTTATACTTTAAATTGCCTGCTTGAATTTAAGTGTCACTTTTTTTCCATATAGTTCATAAAATAGAGTATATTAGCATTGTCCTTATCTTAATGCTCTAGTAGACGTATATGTTAATGTACACTCTATAATTTTTAGATGAAGCTAAATTGCTTTGACTGAAAGTGGGTATTAAAAATAGTGTTATAAACAAGTTGCTTTATATATAAAAAAAGCTTTTCTTAACTGTATGAAGTGAGGTTCAAATTTTAACATGTATTAATCTGAAGATCCTTTATTATGACACTGAGTTAAAATTTATTATTATGTATAATAAGTCACTGATTTGTAATGACTAAATGATATTGAAGGTGTGTCTTCTGCAGATGTGCTCACCAGGCACACGGCACACAAGCAGCAGCACCTATAAAGGTTAGGAAACAAGAAAGTCCAATTTGTATTTTCTTTAAGCCAGCAGGATACCTCCACAAACACAAATATTTATGGAGCTGCTCTTATGTGCAAGGCAGTATACTAAGCAATGAGAAGAGATACAAATGTGATTGTCAGTCCTAAGCAACAGGGAGCTCTCAGGGGTTTAGACATGAAAACTAGGACTATAACACATGATATTATAGTTCCATTACATCCCTGTTCCACTACTACCCTGAAGGCTCTACGTCTCCTCCTTGGACAGCCTGGTAAATAAACGATTATTCACCAAGCTATCAGTCTGCTTTCAGTAACCATTGCCAATTGCAAATGGAAATGTTGATTTCAGCTTGTTTTTACACAACGCCAAAGTACCCACCATACAGCATTACTTTACAGAAAGTATCAGGGGTTTATTTTACCCTCAACATAAAACCAAAAGAATGATTGAGAAGGGAAAAACATCTGAATAAGACCTTTCCTACTGTATGACATTAATAAATAACCTCTCTGAATTAACTGTCCTATAAAAGAAAGACTGTAAATGTAGGTCCTACCGTGCACCAGGTGTTTTAACATATGCTACCTCGTTTGGTCTTTGCAACTCCATAATTCAAATAACATTGTAGATTTTTTTATTAACAGGAGAGAAAAAATAGCTTCAGAATGTTTAAATAAGATACAAAAAGTAACACATCTATGAATTTTCAAAGTTAAGATTCCCACTCAATCCTGTCTGATTCCAAAGTCCATGTTCTTTCCATTCCGATACATTACATTGCCTTCCGACCTTGTTAGTGACAATCCGGTGGTGTAATGCAAATAATATAATTTTAAAACTATAAAGCACAATGCAAATTTTGAAGGGATTATTAATATTACCTTCTAAATGGTTCAGAGACACATGCTTCATACACACCAGCTGATTTGCCTCTGTGGTTGCCTCTTGTGATTTCAAAACCTCTGAAATTTGCAGCTGCCAAAGAGTTATCAGAAAATGCTCTAAAGCAAAGCAGTCACTGAGAATTCTCTCTTGAGAATTTCATAGAATATGATGTAATAAAATGGCATGGATCAGGGAAAACCAGAAAGCTAGGAGAAGTCAGTTATTTTTGAAGAAGAGAAGACAAACATAGGATGAAATCTGCCCACTAACAAGCTGAAAACGCTATTTGCTTTACTGAATATATATCCATTCATATGCATCATTTGACCCAAATGTAATGTTAGGTCAATTTCCATGGGGCAATAGTAATTATTTTTTAAATGTACTAAATTTTACACTCCATTAACAGCCCTGCTGAGCCTTAACTTGGCAGCCTAGCAGTAACTCAGCAAGATATTTAGAAAATAAAATTGTTTCAAGGTCAAAGAATTATAATCTCCAGTTGACTTTTTTTTCACTGAGTAAAACTGGCTCCAGCCAAACCAGGAGATTATGGTTTAATTCCCACTTGGGCTATTTAACAGAACAAAAGAAAAACAAATCCCTAATCCTGGCTAGTCTTGTACTTAATGTGCTTTGAGCCCTTATCCGTTTCCACCACCCCCCCAACATTTTTTCCCAATTCTGAGTAATTCCATCTAAAATAATGCCCTGGAATCACCAATTAAAGAAAAATGTGGTGTCTTGTGCTTTTCAAGTCCTGTAGAAAATTCCAGGGAAGTTGTGGGCTCTTCAAATTTAGACTATGTTCAAGACTCTGGATCCAAGTGAGTTAGAAATAACTTCTTTAATCTTTAAATTTTTCTACAGATAGTTGTTGAATTAGCTACAACACACATAAATGTACACATATCTTCCAGGGCAAACATTGATTCTCAGAGGTAGTAATTTCTAAACAGAATCTAATCCCATAAAGAGGTAAAGAAACATTTTCCTAACTGTCCCATAATTTGCAAGGGATCTTTTTCACAATGGAGCTTTTTCTTGAGGATATGAAGCAGCCCTCCCTTCAGCCCTCTTCCCTAATTCTTTCAAACTTTGCCACCTAAGGCCTGCTAGACATAAGAAGCTTCTTCCTATTGCTGAGCTATATACTTTTATAATATTTATTTTCTTAGCTCCACATAGTCCAAGCTGAAATATTGATTTTATGGTCATAGACATCTAATATAAATTTCTTAAGCAGGGACCCACCTTCCTTCCTATTTATGACAGATCAGTAGAATGATTTTGGTCACTCAGTTACTCATATTTGTCTGCTCTCTGTCTTCATTTGCCTTCTTTTTTTATTTTATTTAAAAAAAAAAAATTTAAGTCCTTTGAGCTTGTGAGATATTTTCTAAAGCACTTGGAGTTGGTTCCACTCTGTTTATTCATGTAAGTGTCCACTTATCCATGCTGTAACCTATTGCTTCATCTTTATTAGTCTTATTCTCCTGACCAAACTAAACAACCTTCAAGGACAAGAACTGAAATTCAAACTTTTAGATTCATACCCCTAGAGCACTGTTGTCCAATAGAACCTTCTGCAATGCTGGAAATGATCTAGCCATGTGTGGCTGTTGAGCACTTTAACTGAAGAACTGAGTTTTCAATTTTTAAATTTTAGTTACTTTAAATTTAAATAGCCCCTTTAGCTAATAGCTACTGTTTTAAACAACGCAGCCCTAGGGCATCCATTTCAAATTGAGTACCTAGCAAATGCTCAATAGATATTGGCTAATGAACACACAGAACTTTATTGGGCAAAGTACTTCCATTTTTTATTCCCTTTTGGAATTTTATCATTAAGTAAGGAAAAAAGCCTTGGTCTTGGAAGGAAAAAGGAAGGCAAACAGAAAGTATTGGAATGAGATGCTTTAGAGGGAGAAGCTTAACAGATGTCCTTGAAAAAAACACTTCAAAATCATAATTTCTCTCACCACTTAGAGCTGACTCTATTATAATTGCGTTTCTTCGAGGAGCTCAAAATTTCAATTGTGTCTCATACTGATCATAGTGAGCACCATTATCAGTCATATGAAGACAAATTTCATTCCAGATTTTCAATCAAATTTAATCAGCTTGAACCAAAGAACTTTCATGAACACTTTCATGAAATGTGAACCTGAATTAACTCAGAATTTTATTGCAGTCTTTAAAAAATATATTAGCATTTTTTGATCAGTATAACCCATTCATTTTTTTTCATAAAATGTTGATTAAATTTTAAATAAATTGAATACATTTTATTGTGAATTTTACCGTACTCCTTGAGACTTATGTAATGTGGTAGAAAAAGCAAGGGCTAGTTAAAGTGAGATCAATGGTAAATGAACTCTATAACCTAGGGCCAGCCACTAAGCTCCAAAATAATTCAGTTGTCACAATTCTAAATGGGGGAGGTTGGTTGGACATGATCTATAATTTTTAAACTATGTTCTGAGGAATGGTTGAAAATATATAATTTAAATCTCATCAATATTGTATTAGTCAGGGTTCTCTCGGGAAACAGAATCAACAGGAGATATCTGTCAGTAATGAGATTTTATAAGAGTCTCTCACGCGACCGTGGGGATGCACAAGTCCAGGTTCCGCAGGCAGGCTGCAAACCAGGGGCTTTGATGAAAGTCCGATGAAAGGTCCTTGATGAGTTTCTGGGAGAAGTTGGCTGTCCAAAGACGAGCTGGGAAATTCTCTCTGAATGTTGAAATCACTTTCCCTTTTAAGGCATTCAACTGATTGGATATAAGTGTCACCCATTGCTGATGCAATCTCCCTGATTGATGCAGATGTAATCAGCCATCCATGCAGTAAACTCACTGGTGATCGAAGTCCATAAATGCTCATGTATTACAATTAGCCCACTGCTTGCTGGACCAAACACCTGGACACAATTACCTGGCTGAGCTGACACATTAGCCTAACCATCACAGTCTACCCCTTGTCAACTCGGCAACCATACACATTACCCTAAACCATACTTAGTCTCTAAGTAAAAATAATAACAGACAAGCATACATATATATTTCCATCTAACAATGTTCAACTCCCCTGCGTACAACCAGAAACACATTAATTACCCACAGAATAGGGTGCAAGTAATATTCACTCTTAAACTTGACATCCTTAAATATTATGAAATGAAATTAATACAACTTTTCATATGATAAGGGAAAAGGTTGGGGAAGAAAATAAGAAATTCGTTTTGTGTACATATACAATAATACTCATGACGAAACAGCCCTCGTTTCTGTAACTGGTCACGTGGTCGAAGTTCATATTTATCACTACCTTCTTCCACTACCCATTCCATGTTCCCATTACCTTCAGCAAGCACTTCAGCTGGCCGTGGTTCTTTGCCTGGTGGGGTGCCCCAAACTTTCATTCCCGAAGATTCTTGGCCATTGTTAGTCTTGCTTGAGTTGGTTTGTTGCAATTTTCCACTGACTTTAATCACAGGGCATGGCAGTACTAGGAGACACCCTAGAGGATCTCCTGCATTCCAGGCAAACTCTTCTTTACCCTCATTATGTAGATATAGTCCTATTTCCCCTTGATAGTCAGGATCAATCACCACAGCCAGTACAGTAATTCCCTTCTTTGCCTGTTGATTCACAGGTAAAAGGAGTCCAAAGTGGGCAGGTGGCAGTCTTAACTTCTAGGACAATGGAATCATTGTTGTGTTCCGTGGTGGCAGCACTCCTCCTTTTGGGACTAAAACCTGTACACCAATAGAGCTTAAGGTTGCAGGGACGGGAAGCAAAAATTTTCCTAGTGGGTCAGTAGGGGTAAGAGTGAGTGGTGCCACTCCCATTTCCACCCCTTGATTCCTGGACGCATGAATCCTGGTTATGGGAGAAACAGCACCATAGAGAGGACACTGATTCAGAGCATACACAGCCTCCTGGAGAACATTGCCCCAGCCCTGCAAGGTATTGACACCTAGTTGGTGCCGTAATTGAGTCTTCAAAAGGGCATTTCACCATTCTATTAATCCAGCTGCTTCAGGGTGATGGGAAACATGGTAAGACCAGTGAATTCCATGGGCATGTGCCCATTTCCACACATCATTTGCTGTGAAATGGGTTCCTTGATCAGAAGCAATGCTGTGTGGAATGCCATGAGGTACAGAAGACATTCGGTAAGTCCACGGATGGTAGTTTTGGAAGAAGCATTGTGTGCCGGAAATGCAAACCCATAGCCAGAGTATGTGTCTATTCCAGTTAAAACAAATCTCTGCCCCTTCCATGATGGAAGTGGCCCAATGTAGTCAAGCTGCCACCAGGTAGCAGGCTGGTCACCTTGAGGAAAGCTGCCATATTGGGGGCTGAGTTTGGGTCTCTGCTGCTGGCAGATTGGGCATTCAGCAGTGGCTGTAGCAAAGTCAGCCTTGGTGAGAGGAAGTCCATGTTGCTGAGCCCATGCATAAACTTCATCCCTACCTCCATGGCCACTTTGTTAATGAGCCCATTGGGCAATGACAGGAGTGGCTGGGGAAAGAGGCTGAGCTTTAGCCACAGAGCTGGTCATCTTATCCACTTGATTATTAAACTCTTCCTCTGCTGAAGTCACCCTCTGGTGAGCATTCATGTGGGATACGAATATGTTCATGTTTTTTGCCCACTCAGAAAGGTCTATCCACATAGCTCTTCCCCAGACCTCCTTGTCACCAATTTTCCAATCATGTTCCTTCCAAGTCCCTGTCCATCCAGCCAAACCATTGGCTGATTTATGCCTAAAACTATTATCCATAATTCCTCATATTAAATGAATTTTCATCCAAACAGGCTCATTGCCCTCATTGATTATATTCATAAAAAAATCAAAAGTCATAAAAAAGCAAAAGTTAAAAATCTGTACTGATAAATAAAGGAAATATCATCTAAATCTATTTTATATTGAGCTTTTTGTTAAATTTCATTTGGACAGGTTTCACTGCTAAAATCTTTGAAAACCACTGGCTTGCAAGACATCTCACAGTTAGCTGGAGCCCCATGACAGGGGTCCCTCCTCTGAACTAGTGTCTTACTCCATCCTGTGCTCCTTTCTAGAGTTACATCTTTCCCAGGATTCAGAAAGCCCTATTCCAGTTCTGAGTTTGTTCTTAATTCTGAAGGTTCTTTCTTTGAGAACACAGAAAATATGCTTTCTGAGCAGAGCTTTCTTTCCTCCTCTCCATCTTGTCTTTGCATTATTTACATCTTTTTGGTTGCAAGTGACAAAACCTATAAGTAGAAACAAAACAGGAAATTTTTGGAATGATGTCAGTGTGTGTCACTGAACAAACAAGTTTCAAGAAGAGCAGTGCCATGGATAGACATCACGAGCAACTGGGTCTAGGTACTGAATGCCACCAGCAAATCCCTGGCAGCTATGACTACTCAATATACTTACCACATGGCTGCAAGAGCACATCATCTCTCCTTTACACATATCAGCTTCATTTGTCTCTTGTGATATAGTCCATCTTTTTCCCCATTGGAAATGTGGAGTCTCTTTAATTCTATTAGTCAATTATATTTCACTTTTACATGCACTTTCATAGCTGATCCTGTTCACAAGGCTACAGAAAGAAGACATGGCCAATGTGCCTGCTCCTATTTTATATATTAGAACACTGATTGTGTGGCTGTCAGGCTGGGTCCCCCGATTCCTAGTCAAACTTCCTTTCTGCAGAACTTCCCTGTATATGGTGTAATTTATATTGAAGATCTTCCTCCCCACAACAGCCTAGCCCCTGATATTCTAGGAAGCTTTGGTCTATCTAGAAGGTGCGGCGTGCCCCAATATAAGGCAGTTTTTCCTACTCTCAGATCTTGAACATCAGTTGACCAAAATAGCACTAGCAGTTATTGGGAATAGGAGGAGAATGTTAACAAAAGGAGGAAAGTTTATACTGGGTGGTATAGGTTCATGTTCTTTATCTCCTACAACCTTCCTTATCAGCTTGGTGAACCCTATAGTTAGTCTGCCTGATGTATAAGTTTAATTTCATTCCTCCAGGTGCATAGCTTGTCACCCAATTTGACTTGTGCAAAGAACCTTATCTTAAACAGTGTTTCCTGCAAGTCTGGAGGGGAGGAAAGTTGACTATGGATTAGGACAAGTACAGGTTCAGCTGATATGCAGCACATTGCATAATTTAGACTTTATCACTAGGGATGAGACAACCAAGACCAGTCATATCCAAATGAGGTGAATGCCTGAAGAGCAAGAGGGAGATGGTAGAACAAGCCCTAACCTGACTTCAAACACACCTGGGAAATCATGACCCCTGACCTTCACCTGTGCGTGGAACATAAAACCTTGGAAAGAATGTCCCTCACCACCAGGGCAGCTTTTCAACTCAAATAGGTAAATATTTTGGCTTATACTAGCTCATGTCTTCCCTCAAGTTTTGGGATTTCAGAAATCACAGATTTAGCCCCCCAAGAGATTTTGACTTGACTATCTTTAGTCACAGGATAGACAAATCCTGCAGAAGAATTCTATAGGCCCAGCTTGGGTCAGGAACTTGCTCTTGAATCAATCAGCTATGGCTAGAGGTAAGGGACTGTGATTGGCTTAATATGGGTCAGTTGCTCATATTTTGTCACATCATTAGAGGCAGGAGGCAGGGTTAAATAAGAACATGCTACATCCTTGCCTCTTTCAACTCCTTGAAAGTAAAATTGAGGTTTATTCCCATTTCTTAGCATAATGCTTGGTACATAGTAGGAGCAAAATAAAATGTTAAAAGTTGATTGAGTTGTAAATTTTACAATTTGGTTAATATTACAGAAAACATAAGCAATTATACAGTTTCACATTTACTTCAAAGACCACAAACCTCATAATGATTTCAATTTGTACCCAAGTTAAGGCTAAGTCCCCACTACACTCCCCAAGGAATATTTGCTGAGGTCTTATTTATGTATATTTCCTGATCCTATAATTTTAATTGCTTCCCCCCAGGAGACCAGTTTAACTTCCAATATGATTTGTACATAGGAGCTTCCCTAAGGCAAGCAACTGTAATGAATTTTAAAATCTATCATCTATTTTTCCTTTTAACAAAGAGTGCTTTTATATTTTTCCAGAAATTGCCTTACTCTGCTTATATTTTCTTCAATATTTCGTAGTTCTTCATGTAATAATTCTGGGAACTATCTACTGATTGTTTTCAATGTTTGTTTCTGGAGATACCATTTTAATACTTTATTTTTGCCTCTTTTTCCACATGTCCTTGACTTTTTTCTTAAAAACAAAGATGTTTATGGGCAAGGAAGTAGTTACTATGTTGAAGACAATGCAATGAAAATCATAATTGAAAATCATAATTCCTAATCAGGATGATTCAACAAGCAAAGAACTCTGTTTTGTTTTCCCCAGCCAAAGTACATGTCATTTTGAATTAAATAATACTCTTCCTTTTTGGTGTTATTTGCTATGTCAGATGAAAATCAAGTCTGTAATAGAGAATTCCTTTAATTTATATGATTCCCCAGATTTTAGTGTTGTGTTTGGGGACCTACAAAATCCAAAGGAGTAATTGTTCATGAATTTAAAGATAAACTTAGGGATGAGTTTTTAAAAGAGTCACTCTTCAAAATGGAGTCAATAATGAAGCAAAATAAAATGGTTGCAATTAGCTCTGTGTAACCATGGTTACCTCCTTACTGAGCACTAGCCATTTGCCAAGGAGGGTTCTAAGCACTTTGCATGTATTCATGTGCTTTTCTCAATTCCTGTTATGTTGGGTGTATCAGTTAATCTCTTCATGCCTTTATTTCCTCATCTGTAAAGTGATCATAGTAACTATCTAATAGGGTTGTTCTGAAAAGTAAGTGAAACATAAAACATGACTAATTCACTACCAATTAGTAAATGTTCAATAAGTATTAGTTATTTTCACTGAATTCTAGGAAAAAAAACATTTTGTTAGGCTTCTGCTGAACAATTAGGTGTCGAGGTGGTCAATTAGGATCACAAACCAACCGGAAATTAACAAGCAAATCTTTATTCACTTACTGTGACAGTGCAAGCAAGAGGCAAAAAGTGCTGGCTCTTTAGTGCTCCATCATTCCCCATGGAACAACACCAGACAAGGGGCGAGTGTATTAAATGCAAACAGGGAATTGTCTCATTGCCCAAGAGCTCCAAACAAAAAGCCATTTTTTAGACCCGTGGGCTGGGAAGGAGGGTTGGGGAAAGGCTAGTAGTGGAAACATACTGAGTCAAAGTAGAGAAAAGTGCCTCAGCCAAGCTCCCGGGAAGGTTCCAGAAGCACCTGGGTAGTGCCTCAGCAGAGGGCCCCATAAGGTGGCCACTGATTGGAGGTGCCTGGGTTAGAAATGCAGATATGTATATGAGCATGGCTGGTCTGGGGGGTAGGGTGTGTGATCTGAGTCCATGACTGTATCTCTCTCCAGAAAATGGCAATGCACTTGTTGTGCACCATGTCCGGAGTGTGGAAGGCAACTTCCCCTCATGGGGTTTGCCAGGCAAAGCCTTGTCATTGCCTATGGTTGGGCCTAAAAGCTAATGACTCAGTTTCCACCACTGTCTAGAAAAAGGATGACAAACTTTAACTATTGCTACTGACTACATACAAATTTACATATGATGAATAATTATTAAGATTTCGTAACTTGATGATAATGTTTCTTTTTTTAAAAAAATATTTTTTTTAATTTTTAAAGAGCCTTTAGGTTATATAAATATTACATAAAAAATATAGGGTATTTCCATATGCCCCACCCCACCCCCCACACACACTTTCCCACATTAACAACATCCTTCATTAGTGTGGTACATTTGTTACAACTGATGAACACATATCAATGTATCCCACATATGTGATGGACTATAGTTCACGTTATAGTATACACTCTGTCCCGCACAATTTTGTAGGTTATGACAAAATATATAATGGCCTGTATCCATCATTACAATGTCATGCAGGAAATTCCAATGTCCAAAAAATGTCCCCATATTATACCTATTCTTCCCTCTTCCTCCCCTCAGAACCTCTGGTGGCCACTGCCTTTATATCAATGATACAAATTCTTCCATTGCTAGAATAATAATAAGTCTACTTTAGTCCATTGATCATTCCCCAATCTTGAGGATTTGGGGATGGTGATGCCCATTCTGCTTCTAACTGAGAGGGAGCTTAGATCCCATGGGACAGATGGATGGAGCTAACTTGCTTGCAGTTGCAGACACTCTCTGTTCCTTGTAATGGGCATTGTCCATTGTCATCTCCTTGTTAGTTGTCCTGGTTGAGGCCAATGGGAGTAGAGGGTGATGAGCTGATGGTAATGTTTCTTAAGAACATTCACCTTCTTTAATTGTATGCTCACCAAAAAAAAAAAAAAAAAAGAAGAAGAAGAAGAAAGAAAAAACGTCAGAGTTCCTACATGGGGTCTGGCAGAGACTGTATTACATGACTCTAAAAACATCATTTGCATCATAGTCGATATGAATGGAGTCCCTAAGAATTGTGCTGTGCACAATCTGCACATACCTACATGTCAGCCCCACTCCTCATGTACTTGTTTGGAACTCATTCAAAGGCTGAATCAGAATTACTGGTACTTTCGGGTTCATGAGTTTGATTCATGTGATTCAGTTTTGCAGTCTTGCTAGCTCTAAATGAATTGATGTGGTCAAGTTTCAAAATCTGACAATCTGAACAAAGAATTGTTGATCTATAGTGACCCTACTTAGGAATAATAATACTCAGAGGCCGGAAGGGACATTAAGCTGGCTTTTTTTTTTTTCATAGTTATTTAACAAATCTCTATTAACCATCTCCTATGTATATGCGCTTTGCTAAGTCAGGTCCTGGGTTGATAGAGGGGAAGGAAACAGATGTGGGAAATTTCTGTATGAACAATGCTATTATCCTAGGTTAAAAACATCTAAGAGTGACAATAGCAATAACCCCCTCAGTGTCTCTTAATGAGGGTGCTATGGAATTTTGGGTGAGATAATTACGCATTATGTCCACACACATGGATAGTATCCCTGACCTTTAGGCTCTAAGTTCAGGTGGCGAATCGCAGTCATTGTGACAACCAACATGACCCTAATCATTTTCCAAATATTCCAGGCGGGGGAGTGGGTGGTAGTATTTTTCTCTCCTCCTGGAGTTCCCACCCTCCACCCTGCTGGGAACTCCTGGGCTAGAAACCCAACCATAGTCTGCAGTAGCTTAATTCTAGGATATATAGACAAAAGGGGAAAATATGTTTCTTTTTTTGTATCTTATCCTTGGTGATTTGATAATGACTGGATCATAATAAGATAGTTTATTTGCTTTTCTATTATATAAAGTACTTTGTCACTGTTTTGAACCTCCTTGGTTAATGTAAAGCAAAACCTTTTTCAGCATTCAGTATCATACATGTACACATCTTTTGCTTGATTTTTAATGTAAATCAGTAAAGTTAATGTAAAATATGATGTGATGGAAAAGTTAAGGGAAGGTGTTGGCTGATGTTTAAGTTCATGTAATTCTGTGATCAACAAACAGTGTTTATTGAGGGCAAATTATTTGTTAATCATTTAAGTTGCTCTATAAGCAAAACTTATTTTTTACTTTATTAACATAGGTCTTTTTACCAATGTTTTCCACCACCCTTTTAACTTTTTATTTCTCTTCCAAGAACTTATTTTCTTCACTACCTTTTATTGCTTTCTTTTCTGTTTCTTTCTTCAATCTTTTTCTATTAAATTTTTTTCAGTCCATAACTTCACTCAAATGTACATGTACATGTCAAACATATAAACAAGATTGAGCAAAGAGGAATAATCAATGCAAAATCTTTTATATTTGGGTTGCTTCTTACTATTCAGAAAATTGAGCTGGTGACACCCCTTAGAGAAAGCATTTAATATTTTCTTTTAAAGAGCTCAATCTGCTAAATGGGAAAAACAATGTCTGTACATTGTTTTCATTGTGTTAAGGGACTCAATCCCAGGATTGTGCTTTGACCTTTGAATAGATAAATTCTATATGTTAACTTTCCCTTTTATAAAAACTCATTTAACTGAATTACATTTACCCTCTCACCATAGATTATGCATCCAAGCCAATAATCCAATAATCCAAGCACGGTTATTATTTCGGCCACAATGTAATGTACAAACTAATTTGAAAAGATACTCATTTAACTCTACCACTCTTTCATGACTTGTTTTGTCAGCTTTCTAATTGTTTGCCTATTGCTAATGAGAAAATGCTGAAAGAACGTTAATTTTCTTCTCTATTACTTTCTAATATTTTTCAGTAAAGCTTATAATTTTCTTTTCTAAATGTTTCAAGCATTAGGAACTGCTGCTAAAGTTGGAACAGTAGCATAAATATCTGTGAAAATTATCACAATAACCAGAGATCATTTGCTCTCACTAGCATCCATCCCAAGCAATTTTCTTCGAACAGCAACTAAATGTCAGTGACCAAAACTAAAACGTATTCTGTCTCTTTAATTCATTGCATCCACATTCCAATATACTAAGGAAACCACTCTAAGCTTCATTTTTAGGTTTCCCTTGGTTTTAAGAGATACATTAACTTTGGAGGTAATTGCATGCATTTTTAAATAACTCATGTAAGCTATTCAAGTAATAGCATATGCATTATCACGTTTTACAACACTTTCTTTATTTCCAGCTTGAGATGGGCTGTGGCAAATTTTAAAGTGCCTTGCTCCTCCCTGAAGGACATTGTTACGTATATCTACACCAAATTTCCCACCATTCATCTCCGTTTCATTCTCAGATCTGTTTGTGTGCTTGTCCTATGGTTTAAGATTTAGGAGCTTACACTGATGGCATAGTAGGGGTGCACTAAAGAAAATTTACTTTTGTGTTTACTAGTTCCAGACAAATTGTAGGGAAATCAAATGTTTAGGTAAGTAAAATTGATAAATTCTTTCTAAATTTCTATGTGATAACCTCCTAGGACTGGGTGGTTGGATTAAAAGTTCAAGATTTCTAAAAGTATTCTCAAGCATAGAGGTGTACATGTTTCCATTCTCTTAAGTCCACCTGCCACCTAGAAGTCATTTAATAAGCATTTGTCAAGGGAAAACATAATTCAAAAGTTAAGAAAGTAGGCTCTGGATTTGTACAGTCCCATTGCTTACTAGCTGTGGGACATGTGCCACTTTCCCTCGTGTGTATAGTACAGAGAAGTGCGTCTATCTCCTAGGCTTGTTGAAAGGATTAAATGACCTAATGCACAGTCATTACTTAGCACAGTCCCTGACACATTGGTGCATAACAAATGCTAGAAAATTGACAACAATAGTCATAATGCTCCTAAACGGTTACTCAAAGTGTAGGGAGCAGGGTGGGAGATCATGGCTTTCTCTCTAAGACTCTAACATTGACATGACTCAATGTTCTAAAGTATTGCACAGGTGGAATCTCTTCACCACAAGTTTCTAGTTTTTCGGAAAGGGAATATTATCTTCCCAATTGGGATCAGGTAGGCACCCCAGAGTCAATCCTATAACCAAAAGAAGAGTCATGGATACTATGATAAAGGCTTCAATTCTGATCCTGTGTTTCACGACCATTCCCATAATAAGCAGTGATGACTGACTGAGAACCCAGGAGCCACCTCAAGTATTGTATAGGGCGGTTATTTATATGAATCGTTGATGTCAGGTAGCAGTCCAAGGTTTTATTTGGTCTTGACTTAGTCTTATTTAATTTTCTTCTGTTATTAGTAAACCTGAAAGAAGTTGCATATTAATTATGTAGTTTACACCAGGACTGTAGTTGGTATAAGAGAGGGTTGCCAACTAAAAAACTGGCAAAACAGGTTAGAATAAATGTTACCTTGATGAGTTAAAGGATTGAGACAAATCAACCGATTGTATGTAAAACACAAAGAATGGTAGTGTCATAAGGGAGAAATAAATAAACAAAAAGGTTGAACTCCATTATAGAATGGGGCAAAGTTTTATTTGCCATTCAGCTTTGGATATGTTTATGCTTATACCAAATATGGTTGTTTATAGTATTCTAGGACATTAATTTAAACAAAGTAATGAAGCCGAATTGTGAAAACAATGTAAAGAGTACTGGAAAGCAGCCTAGTAATCCAACCTGTCTCCTTGGTTAAGAGTCAAATATATCAACTCCGTCTCAAGCTCTTGCAAGGTCCCTGTCTTTCAAACATTTCATAAATCAAGAGACAGTGATGTATTTGAATTTTGAAATGCTGTGTCAGAAAAGTAAATAAAGCTAGACTAGCAATGAAAAAACTAATATCTATAAAAAATTCTGAAAGTAGTGAAAGTTTCAATAAAGATTGAAAATTATGTTTATCAAGGATAAGCCTGAGTTCAGTCTATTCAGATCAGGATAGTGTATCTCTGTATTAGGTAGGCAATTGGTCAATTAGCAATGATAAATGCAGTTAAAATGGCCACATAATGACAATCAGAATAGAAAAATGTGGACACATTTTAAAAATTATTATATAAATATAAAAACTTATTCTGCTAAGTTTATAAGGATTGAAGTCAAACAACACTTAAAAATGAGATCAAGCAATTAATTTGGTATCGGGTTTGTAGGGTTTACATAACTATAGACTGTACAAAATAATAAGCACTTGCTCCTTGGTTTGCACTGTATTAATCTTTCTTAAATCTCTTAAACCACTGTATAGTCCCATTTTACATTTGAGAAAAGTGAGGCACAGAGAGGTTAACTAGCTTGGCCTAAGCCACATTGCAAGCTGTGAAGCTGAAATTAGAACCCAGACAGTCTTTCTCCATGAACTATGCTTTTAATCTTGCTTCATAGGATTATTCAGCTTATACTAAAAAAAATTAAAGAACACACATCCAAATATTGTGCCTGAAAATCTTGGAAAATATAAATTTTGGCATTTGGGAGATTACTATTTATCCCCAAACTTCCAATACTTCATTCTTTTATTTTATAGCAAATTCAATTTAAAGACTATTTTTAAACCTGCGTTAAAGCATGCTAAATTCGCCCAGAAAATTCCCCAGTGGTTCATTGTTATTGCAATGTCTGTATCTGCTTTGGTCTCGGCCAAGGTCTTTTGCTATAAATATTATGAACCTCAAACTGATGACTCACACATCCAAAATGATTACAACTCAATCTCATTTAGCTGTTGCAGAGACTGGAAACTATGCCCAGATGCTCAGCTGCCATTCAGCAGTGACTTGAATGGCCAAGTGTTTCAACGAGGAAAACCAGGACACACACCAAAAAAAATCCCATTTTAAAAAATAAACAGTAATTCATATTTTCAATAAAATTCTTCAATTGACTGTATTAGTTACTACGAATTTATATGACTCAAGTCTCAAAACCATTTCCTAGATTTTCCTAATCTTCACATTGGTCAAACCATGTAAGTTCAGCAACATCTCAAAGCTCTAGTAAAACATGCAGTCCAAACCATAAGCCTTTTCTTTTAAGAAATATTAAACAGAATAAACTTCAGTATAATAATACAAATATGTAAATATTAAGAGATTTATTATAGAAGGTGTCTCATGTGATCATGGGGATTGGCAAGTCCAAATTCCATAGGGCCAACCACAAGTTGGAAACTCAGTGAAGGTGATGTTGAATTCACCAGGAGAAGCAAGGTGGCTGAAGTAGAAATAGAAATTCTTCTTTTTGATTGTTGAAACTATCAGTTTTCCCTTCTAGGCCTCCAACTGACTGGATGAGGAGACTCTTCCACTGCTGAAGGCAATTTCTTTTGCTGGTTGTAGATGTAATCCGCTGTAGACACAATCAACTGGCTAATGATTTATTACAAAATACCCTCATTGTAACAATCAGGACAGTGCTTACTTGACCAAACAACTGGACACCATAACCTAGCCAAGGTGACACATGGACTTTACCATCACCATAATCAAAAAGTGTTTGAGTTTGAACTGAAAGGGTCCTTAGAGGGCATTCAGCCTCTGGTTTTCTAATTTTTATTTTTAGCTGCAGAAATATTTTATGAAATAAAGTCATATGCTATATATAACAATTCCTTTGTTATTTTAAGAATCCTTCGTTGCTCTCTTTCCACCCCCTTTCATGACTCCCCTATTAAGAGTTATTAATGCAATTGGCCAAATTAATGCATGTTGTTAAGAGAGCACAGGAATGTGGCTTGCTTGCTCTCTTCTCTATCCTATGCATGCTCTGCCAGAATAATAGGTCATTCAGCCAGCTCTCAGGAATTCACTTCTCATCAATTCCTCCCTTCCTTGCTGGAGAGTAGAAAGCTTCAGGTTTAGGTAAAGGGAAGATTAAAGCTTCATGCTCCAACCCACTGTATCAGTGCCCTTCATCATGGTTTAAGGGAAGGACCATGCTAAAAATTAAACTTTTCTGCTTTATTTTGTGATTGTGCATTGTGGAATTACATGGGGAAAGGTTGCTTTGATTTGGATCAATGTCCTTTTTTTTTTCTTGAAGGCCCTACCCTATATACCATGTAACAGTATTCTACGCCTTGCATTACCTCTTCTGGATTCTCTGAGGATGGGGTGGTCTAATTCAATCTCTAGATTGTCCAAGCAACCTCGAGGAAATTTTGTGAACCTTAGCGCTACTCAGAACATAGTTTAAAAACTGCCAAATTCTAATCTCCTCAAACGAGAAAGCACAAATTTGTCAGAATTCTCCTGATGCCACCCCAGCCCAATACCAGCTGAAACTACACTGCTTATCTATACCAATACAGCTTCCGTTTTCTGGATCTGGAGCCATTTCTTATAGATATCACAATCTGCCAGCCTCTATTCTGGCTTAATATGGAAGTCTCTATAGAAGAAATGGTCTCAATCAGAATATCAGGTCAACAGTGACAGAATAGGTAGTGGGAATATTAGCTGAGCCTTAACTAGAATTCAAACTCTCTGGGTGGGTCTGTTGGGCAGGTTGGTCTAGAGGCCTATAGGTGTCTATTGGTATTAATAGATTTGCTGGAGAGGAGGAAGAAGGGCAGAGATCATGATTTCTGAAAAAGTAGAGGGCTGATTGATGCCTTTTTCCCAGACCAGTCCAGGATGTCTAAACTCTAAAGGGAGAGATGTGGGCAGAATCTCAAGGAAAAATGGGACTTCTCAGGATTCAATCTTCTAATTCATAATGAAATATTCTTCATTGGAAAGTATGACAAAGTAGGGATACAAGTCAATGAAATTTAAGTTCTTATTCTTAATGTAAAAACATTAAAAAGCTTAAATACACTCATTTACAGTGGTAAGAAGCAGTGATTCCACTGTGCATCTGGAAAAACAAATTTTATTTTAATAATAATTCATTTGTATGAGTTGACCCTTAATAAAGTCATATTAATAGGTTTCTGTGTGTGTAGAGGAATAACAGGGGGACACAAAAGCAGATGAAAATAAACAGGAATTCAAGTGTACTTGCTATTCTTGTGGCTTACTTCTGCCTAGGCTAACATTTCCCAGAATGTGTTTTATAGAACACCAATGTTTCCAGTCAAAAATATGTTTGCTGTATGCATTTTCTTCACAGATATGCTAGATGTCATCTAAAGGAACTGTGGTGGAAGGACTTCAAGTTGCCGCCTGATATCCATGCCCTGTGTAATCTCTCCTTGATGTGGGCTGGTCCTATGTCTTCTAACCAATAAAATATGACAAAGGTGATGGAATGTGATCCCATGATTATGCTACATTATGTAACACACCACCTTCTTAGCAGATTCACTCTAGAGACTACCCCCTGCAGCCTTGATGAAGTGTCTATGTTGGGAAAGTCCATGAGGCAAGGAACTACAGGCAGCCTCTAGGAACTGCAGTTGACCTCTAGAAGCTCAGGGCAGTCTCCACTCAGGAGCCAGCAAGACTCTGGGGCTCTCAGTCCTACAATTTTAAGGAGTAGAATTCTTTGGATTTTTCTCCAGTCACCTCTCCACAATGAGAATGCAGTCTCATTGACTGCTTGAGTACTGCCTTGTGAGACCCAAAGCAGAAGACCCAGCCAAGCTGTGCCCACACTCCTAAGCCACAGAAACTGTGAGATATAAAGCCATGCTGTCTTAAATAGATAAGTTTATATTAATTTGTTACATAGCAATAGAAAACAAATACAGGAACTAAGCAGTTCTGCAGCAGATGGTTAACTAAGAATTTCCCAGTTATTTGGAAGCAGTAAAATACTTTTGGCTAAGTTTACAATTGTATATTTAGTGCCTAGTGCTGTGCTTAGAACACACTGGCACAAATATTTGAATGTATGCATGCATAAATGAACCAGTATACTCTGGCTATGCTTTAGGTTCCCGGTAAGGATGCTTATGGGTATAAATCACTCCTCCCAGGAAATTTCTACTTTTCCCATAGTTTCAATTCCCCCTATAATCTGGTAACTCCCTAACCTACACCGCTGGTCCAGTCCTCTCTCTTGGATCCCTATCTCTATCTCTATCTCTATCTCATCTCTATCTCTGTCTCTATATGTAGATAGACAGATAGATTTCCAGCTGCCACTATTGGAAATCTCCACTTGAATATCTCACAGGACAACACCTAACACACAGCAAAACCCTGAGGAACATCTTAGACTCCCTCATATATCTCCTATATTCATTTGTTCACCAAGTCATATTGGCTGCAATCTCATGCAGCCTCGTTATCTGCCTTCTCTATGTCTGAGCTTGAGCAACTTAATGTAGAAAACATAACTGAGTTAAGAAATAGCAAATGGTTATGATTACCGAATCATTATATAGACACCTTTTTACTTTCTAGTATATTTTAGAATAGTCAAAATAAATACCTGAGATTACTGAATGTGCTGAACTAGAATCCAAAAGCCTTGATCTCTGATAATGATTGTAAAACTATATACCCTTTATCTTGTGATTGTAAAGACCTTGTAACTGACCTTGCCTATAAACTCCTTATCCTGTTTTTCAGCTTTGTAGTCTTATGATAACTAGGCAACTCTTAATGTTTATTAATGAAGGAAACTGAGCCAGCCCCACCCCAATTACTTATTGGTATAAATGGCTAAACCTGTATACTATAAAACCATATACTGCAGTTCAGAGAGAGAGATTTTGGGCTCTTAGGCCACTGATCTACTTTGCTATGGGCAAGCAAATAAACTCTTTCTCTTCGGAAACCCCTGTGTCTAAGAATTGGTTAATAAAGTGCATCATACAGAAGAGCCCATGTTTTGCTTGGTATCAAAAATGCAGTCTTGCTATCTGGTCTTTCTTTAAATTTTTACTCTGTCCCATGTATATGGGCTTCAGGGGTCATCCTCAGACATGTGCAGTGTCTGTACATAGACTTTGGAGATCCTTTCCTTTTGCTCTCTCCTCTCCTGGACTCCCCCTAACACTTCATAGGATCCTTTCCCACGTTCCCCTGGCCAGAGAGAAGGTGGTCTTACCTTTAGGGACTTAGCCTCCCAGGCTCTGGTTGGCCTCCAGGGCAAAGTTGGAAACAATTGAGGAAAATCCCTCCGTGTTTACCTCTTCTCCAAATCCAGACTCCCATCTCCAATCTGCCTGCTTTGTTCGCTTATCAGAATAATTAGATAGTGTTTTGGGTTTTCGTTTTGCTTTTTGGATATTTTGTGCAGAGTTTATACTTAGCCATGACAAGGTTGATCTGTGATAGCTTACATCATTATGCTGGAAGTAGAACTCAAAGATTTTTAAAAAATTAATTATGTTTGGATTTGTATTATTTTTTCTTTGTCATTCATTTCTGGTTTTATTGCATTTTCTTTAAAGTATGTGGTCTACATAGTATCTAGTTTGGGGGATTTGTTGAGATATATTTAATGCTTTCTAAGACATCAATTTCATAAACTGATGACTTAAAAGAAAGTGTATTCTATACAACATATATTAAGATTCTATTATAGACATACTCAATATCCTTACTTATATTTTGTCTACTTAATCTGGCCAAGACTGATAAAATTAAATATAAGTAATCCACTATTATTATGTTTCTGATTCTCTTTGTATTTCTGAAGGTTTTTGCTTTACCTATTTTGTACAATATTTTTAGGAACTTAACAAATATGACATCTATATTTCATTGTAAATTGAACTCTCCGTCAATATAAAATTATCATCTTTAATTTTCTTTGATATTATATTGTGAACTTAACTTTCTTTATTTTCTTTTTGTTTGCATTTATTTGTTATACCTAGAACTTAACTTCTTTTTTGAATTTTTAAATTTTTATTTATTTAGTTTTTAAGCAACTCTCTAGTTAAGTATATTAGGTTCACTCTCCATGCTGCAATCAATTTAACATGTCTTGTATTTAATAAATCAGTGCTTTTTTATTAGAAGAGTTATTAGATAATTTGTTTGGATTATAATTTATTTCATTATGTTTTTTGTTTTCTTTATTAACTTTTTAAAAATGGCTAATTTTATGTTCTACTTTAAAATTTAGAAATTATAGAATATAATTCTAAATTTAAATAACATCTTTACATCTACATTTTTAAACTTATATATTTTATAAATTGCATCAGTATCTAATGACTCTCTTCCTTAATGACACCTGAAGAAATTAGGAACTTTAACTTCCCTATTTTTCATCTCCTTCCTCATGTGGGGTTTGTCACCCTATACTCTAGAGTTTTGTTCTCCAAATATTGTTATAATATGCAGCTTAATAAATGTATATATTATTTTATATAAAATTTATAACCATAACCATGGAGCCTCAATTTTGTGTTTAAATATATCCATAGCTAAAATTTTATAAGGTTTACACTTTTATTTATTTTTCATTGCACTAAGTTGAACATTCAAGTAGATACATCAGGAAGGAAATATGGATTATATATTCCTGAATCTTCACATAGTTGACAGTCTTCTGTTGTTTTTCCATTGAGAGGACTATATGGAATTGGAATTCTAGTATATGTAAATTCTGTACAAATTATTGCACTTTCATCTAACAGCTAATTTTCCTGAGAATTTAAAGCTAGACTAATTTTTTTTCACTTGTAGGTGAACTCCTCCTACTGTCTAGATACTTGAAGGATTTTTTAAAATTTTAGAGTCCAATAAATTCACTAAGATGCTTCTGAGTGTTGGTTGATCTTTAACATTTTTTCGTTATATGACAAACTCTATTAATCTACAGTTTCATGTCCTCATTCAATTCAGGAATAGTCTATTCAATTTTATCTTTGAATGTTTTTATGTTAAATTTTTTTCTTGTTCCATATTCAAGCATGACTATTATTTCAATGGTGAATTTCCATTATTTTCTACAATTTTGATTATTATTTATTCAATCACATTCTTTGAATTGCATAATATTCTCAAGTGTGTCTTTCATTCAGAGGCATTTATATTATATCTCTTTTCTGTTTTCAATGCATTTTTAAGATCATCAATGCCATTTTCCCCCTTAATTTATTTCATGTTAACTTCCCTTTCATTCCAGCCTATTTTCTTATCATCTTGTCATCTATATCATAGAGCTAATATTTTCTTTAATTTTCTTTAAGAAAGTGAAGTTTTCCAATCTTTCTTCTGTTATATGGGAAAAATAGTCCTTAAACATATGTTTTTATCAATAATATATCACTTACCATGTGATGCTCGCTTTCCTTTATAACCATGCTTACTGCATACACACCTTTCATGCATCTTTAAATCTGATTATTTTTACCTGGGTCTGTCACTCTTTCTTAAAGACTGAAAATGGACACACAGCTGCCTTATTTCTTGTGTCCACCTGAATTCACCTTTGAGAATTTTAAAATATTATTTATTTGTTTTTAATTATGATAAATGATGTATAACATACAAATTATTCTAACCTTTTAAATGGACAATTTTCTTTAAAATTAAGTACATTGACAGTACTGTGTAACTTTCATAACTCTTCCAGACTATTTTTATCATCCCAAACCAAAATTTATACTCATTTAGCAATTACTCCTCATTCCCTCCTTCCCAAACTCTTGATAACCACTATTTTGCTGTCTATAAATTTGCTTATCATTTTGATCCATTTCTTTCCTTTTCTCTACATTTAGTTATTTTCTTAGTAGTTACCTCTGTAATTACAATTCAGTAACAAACTCTCTACCCCTATATAGTTTTGTCCCTACCCCATTATATTGTTATTGGCTCAGATAATATTTTTATACATTTTATGCCCATTAACATAGATTTAAAATGTTATTTTACACATTTGCCTGTTAAATAATATGTGGGAGAGCAGTTACAAACCCAAAGTACAATAATACAGGATTTTGTATTTACCCATTTACTTACCTTTGCCAATGTTCCTTATGCCTCTTATGGCCTTGAGCTACAATCTAATGTCCTTTAATTTCAGCTTGAAGAAATGAAGTTAGCATTTCTTGGAGGGCAGGTTACCTGGTAATGAAATCTTTCAGCTTTGTTTATCTGTAAATGTCTTAATTTCTCCTTATTTTTGAAAGATAATTTTGCTGGATATAAAATTCTGGATTGGAAGTTTTTTTCTTTAAGGAATTTAAATATGCCATCCCAATGTATTCTGGCCTCCATGGTTTCTGAAGAGAAATCTGCTGTTAATCTTATATGGGATCTCCTGTAGGTGATAAGTAACTTCTCTCTTGCTGCTTTCCAATTCCTCTCAATCTTTGAACTTTTACAATATCACTTTTATGTGTCTTGGTCTAGATTTCTGAGAGTCTATCCTTCTTGAAGTTTGTTGAGTATTTTGGATGTGTATTTGTGTCTTTCATTAGATTGAGGAAATTTGGGGCCATTATTTCTTCAAATACTATTTCTGCATTCTCTCTCTCTCTCTCTCTCTCTCTCTCTCTCTCTCTCTCTCTCTCTGTTTCTCTCATCCTTTGAGAACTCCAATGAGGTATATGTTGGTATGCTTAGTGGTGTCTCACAGGTTCCTCAGGCCCTGTTCATTTTTCTTCATCAATTTTTCATTCTGCTCCTCACAATATATAATTTCAATTGTCATGTCTTCAGGTTCACTGTTCCTGCTTCTGCCTGTTCAATTCTGCTGTTGAATTCTGTCTCATGAGTTTTCATTTCAATTACTGTATTTTGAAGCTCCAAAAATATCTGTTTGATTCCTTTTTATAATTTCCATCTCTTTTTTTTTTCAGACAATGTTTCTTAATTTCCTTTAATTCTTTGTATATGGATTTCTTTAGCTCATTAAATATATTTAAAACAGTTGATTTAAAATCTTTGACTAATAGTACGAAGGCATGAGCTTCTTCAGGAATGGTTTCTGTCTAATTCTTTTTTCTTCCGGTGAATGGGCCATACTTTCCTGTTTCTTTGGGTATTTTGTAATTTGTTTTCATGAACTGGATATCTGAGTATTGCATTGTTGTAACTGGGGAAATCTAGTTCTCCCACTCCTCTGGGATTGCTAGGGTTTGTTGTTATCAAGAGCTTGTGCCTTCAATTTTTGTGATATTACCAAATTATTTTTACTCCTTAACAGGGCATGGAAAGAGAAAAGTGGAAAAAATAGGTGCTGGCTCTTTAAGACTCTTCTCCTGCCTTTGCCTGTAGGAAGGAGGGGTTGGAACAATGACTTCCCTCAGAGCTGGTCCTCCAAAGATATAAAGTAGCTGATCAAAAGCACATGATCCTGGGTTTTAGAGGACTAGGTCCTTATAGCCTACCCTGGAACTAACAGGATGTACCAGGAGCCTGGGATGCCATCCTCGCTACTGCCTGCCAACGCTTGGGAATGGAGGATGATAGCCACTGCTTGGAGAGAAATTCATCAATATTTACTACAATTTATCAGTCTCTTCCTCCAGCTCTTCCCTGGATGCTGCACAGTGTTCCACTGGACTCCAGAAAATTTCAAAATATTTGATTTGAATAGTCCTTGCCAGTTCAATAATTGTTTTGGTGGAGGGGCTGATTCCTGGAGCTTCCTTATCTGCTATCTTCCCACAGTCTTCCAGTCTCTTATCAGGATTTGACTGGAGCATGAATGTAGATGCTTGTGTCATTTCAAGCATTCAGGCACTTGTGGAGAGAGGGAATAGAGTGAGGCTTATGGGCAGCCACAGTCAGGATGCTTTAACTCTGTGAGCTTTTATCCTAATACCTTCAGGATGTCAGGAACAAACCCTGTTCTGTTAGGGAGTTCATTGGGATTCATTTGGGCCTCATGTTAATCTCTCTGGGAAGAAACTGGATTAAAGGGCATCCCCTGGGTTTGAGGGCTCTTTGCTTGATGTGGCTGCCTAAACTCTTTTCTTTGCATGTTTGATTCTAAACCATAGCAATGACCCTCAGCTGAAACAACAGCCAGTCTTTATATAGTTGTATGATGCCCCATTTTAACTTTTTTCTTCTGAAAATCTATCAGGATAAATAAGCATATAACAGCTTTCAACTGTTAAGGGCTACTTTTAAATTCGAATTTATCATTATTTTCTAGAGATGCCAGTTATATCACATTTTACTAAACTCAACCAGAATTCTTAGAAAATATTTGGAAAATTTTGAGGTGAATAAAGAAATAATTTGATAGTTCTTCAAGGATTCAGGACAAGGATATTTATTTAACCTAAAAAGCATCTTAAAAATTTCTTAAGACTCTCCAGTTAAAAATGCTTTCTAACACTTTAATAGCATGAAATTATTGCTGTTGGAAGCATTATCTCATTATTCCTCTCATTCCTTTGTTTGTAGATAAACCAGAGATATTAAAGAAATATCCATCAGCTTTGCTTATTACTCAGCAAGAAAACAACATCAGAATAATCAGTTTTTTTTAAAGTTACTGAAGAGAATTTATCTTTCTAGACATCATTAAGAAGGAAAAAGCAGCTGACTTCCTTGGAGAAAGCCAAAACTGATTTTTGGATTTCTATCTATATTTCAAACTCTTCTTTTGTTTTCAAGTAATAAATCTAAATCATAGCCTAATATGATTTGAAGATACATATATCTTCAAATCTCAGGAAATAAACTAATAATTTAAGTAAGAAAAATTTGTCCAATGCAAAGGAAAACCATTTTTTGAAGGAAATGATGTTTAGGTAGAGGCACCATATATCCAATTCTCTGATTTGAATAGCATTGCCATTGAAAACAATACCCAACAATAATGACCGTTTTACCTTAGAATCATTCTAGCTCTTCTACATTACTACTGGAAGTTAGAAGACATTACAAAAGAGTAAATTTTAATAGTCAATCAACAAACCAATTTTCAAGGTGACTATTGCAAAAGCAACATTATATAATAAATTAGAAAGCAAATTTCAGTTCACCTTACTTGCCCAGGACAACTAACAAAATGATGATAATGGACAACTCCCAGCCCCCCAAAAAAAACAAAGAGAATTTCTACAACTGCAAGCAAAACAGTTGCTTCCATCTCCCCCATAAGATCTAAGCCCCCTCCTAATCTGAAGCAGAGTGAGCAACATCATCCCAAAAGCCTCAAAATTGAGGAATGAACAAATATAAGGAGGGAATGCAACTATGGACCAAAGAAGACAATAGTATTGTAGTAACGGAAGAACTTGCAACATTGATATAAAGATAGTGGTTATCAGGGGTTCTGAGGGGAAGAAGGAGGGAAGAATAGGTGGAACACAGAGCATTTTTAGGACATTGGAATTGTTCTGCATTATATAGCAATGGCAGATACAGGCTTTCATACATTTGGTCAAAACCTATAAAATTGTATGGTACAAAGTATAAACCATAATATAAACTGTAGACCTTGGCTAGTAGCAATGCTCCAATATTGGTTCAGCAATTGTAAGAAAATACCACTCTAATGTAAGATGTTATCAATAGGGGAAAATATTGGAGTGGGAGGGGATAGGTTATATGAGAATCCCCTATACTTTTGATGTAAACTTTCTGAAATCTAAAACTTCTCTAAAAATAAAGTGTACTAAAAAATAAAAAAATAAAAGTAAATTGTAATAGTCAACTCAACAAACCAATTTTCAAGGTGAATCTACTGCAAAAGTAATATTATATAATAAATTAGAAAGCAAACATTAGCATATCTACTACTTTGGTGCCTCTGTTCTGCTCTTCTTCTCCATCAAGGCAGCCAATCAAAATTTATTGAAACTATTTAAGCTTCCGTCCCAGTGAGAGGAATTTCGTTACTCTCTGGACAACTCTATATTTCAAAGAAAGCATGAAGTCATGAAGGCAGCCAATGATCACTTTTCCATTGATTTTTAAGACAATTTTCAAACGATCAAAAGTGATAAATCATGTTAAATACTTTGCAGGGCACTAGCAAAGAGTGTGTATTCAATAAATCAGTGAGCCACATGTGTCATTACGTATTATGACGATCATTATCATCATCACATTCCTGTCTCTTGCTAGATAAACATTTCTAAATATATGGAAGACTATGAAAATCTGCAGTAACTCTTTGATTACTGCCAATTAACACTTTTTTTAACTTTGAAAACTTTAGCTTCTCTCTTCCTGTTTTATTTTTTTTATTTCTACTTATTCCTGACTTTCTCTCTGGCCTCCCCCATTCATCTCCTCTCCTGCTCCCTCTTCTCATCTCCTTCTAAAGTAAGTGCACTTATCTTTAAACTGATTTTAAAGTGGAAATTATATGATTATTATTTTTCTCTAGTCACACTCTGAATTTTTTATATTTGAAGCAGTTGGCACAGAAAGACAAACTGCATTTAGTGACTCTCTTTCCTCTGGCTATCCTTAAAATTTAGAATTTCCCAGTTTTCTGATTTAAAGTTTTTCTTCTCATGATTTATCAAGTGTTGCAAACTCAGGAGCTACAGGTTCAGGAAGGCAAACTACTGAGTGAAGCTGACCAAGAGCCCTCTCTAGCTGCACAGGCAGCTGCTGTTAACTCTATAATATGGCTGCTCAGAGGAAATGTGGGCCTAATTTTGCCAGATTGTCTAATTTTTCAAGAAAAAGTAAAGTTATACAAATATTTTTGGTGAAATCTTCATATTTTTATGTGAATAACCAATTAAAAATTTATAAAACACTGAGCAGTGCACTCAAAATATGTAAATATTGGACTGTGCTTGTGACAGATATTCAGCTGTCCACTGAAGTAACTATTTCCCATTCTATTGGGGATAGTTGTTGCTGTAGAGTGGCTGCCCATCTGGGGATTAAATTTCTGTCTCCTTTGCAGGTGGTGATTTGAATGATGGGATATGGAATGATGGGTAAGGGTATGGAAGTGATGAGCCCTGTTCTCTTTCCTCTCTGGGTGACTGGAATGGAAGCAAGAACCAGGGTGTCATCACTCTGGAATCATGTATGACTAATGGAGATGGAGTACTGTGCCAACCAGTTCACTCACCCAGGACTATGTCATCAAGAAATTCACTATCTTGTTTAAGATATTTTTACATTTCTGGGTCTATACTTTCTGGGGTTAATTGTTAACCTAACCTAACTAATACAGTAGGTTTTGGGGATTTTGAAAGATGAGTTAATGTATTTTCAAGCTCATTAGGAGCACTTTCTTAGATGCAAGGAGTTATCTAAGCTGGTGTAAGGGATTTTTTTCCAATCCTTTCACTGAACAGATGAAATAATTTCTACATTACCAGTCAGTAAGTATTAAGCATGAAAGGCATGACACTGGTTTTGTTGGCTTATTTTAATATTTTTTGTTTTACTTTTCTTTCACTGCTTGCTACTCTCTTTGACAGAATGTTCTAATTTTCTGTAGATTTCTTTGAGTATGTGATTTTATTTTTACTATTTTCTACTGAGATCTTTTATATGAATGTAAAATTTGATATAACTGTAAATTTTATATTAACTTAGTTTCTTTTGCACTCTAAACGTTTGTTTTCATTTTTTTATCACAATATCTCCAGAGGTAAGTATCTTATTAGCATTGTACAGATAAGGAAACTGAGGCACAGAGAGCTTAAGGGATTTGATCTTGGCAAAGCTGAGACATGAAGCCAGACAACTGGATGGCATAGTCCATGCTCGTAGCCACTGAACTGTATTCCCACTTTACCAGAATTTGTTTGGCTTTTTGTTTTTAATCTCTTTCAGGATTTCTTAAAATTTTATTTTAGTTAACTCTTTTACACTATACTGATATAAATATTATTTGCATTATAATAGAGAGGAAGAAAGGTAGACATCAAAGGAACCACAAAGAGGAAAATCCTCAAGCAAATTTGGATATTGTTTCCTCCAATTAGCAAGTATGGAGGCTAAATGTCTTCTGGAGTGTGGGTGGGTGGAAGGGGAAGAAACAGATGGGGTAGGAAAACAACACAGCAGATGAGGAGGCATAAGTAGAGTCTTCCATCCTTCCATCTCTACTATTATTTGTCCCCAATATCCTCAGTATGGATGGGGCAAAGGTCAAGAAACAGGAGATGTATGGAAACCCTGCTGTAATCCTGATACCTCCAACTAGGCAAGGAACTCAGAATTGCCCCTACCAATATTTAAGCTAGAAGAGACAACTGCCACCAGGGGACACCAAACCATAAGCAGAAAATGAACAGATTTGGATGGAATTCCCTAGAGGCTAGTTGAGCTCACTCATCATTTCATTAACCTTGAAAAAAAACACATTCTTTTATGTGGTATAATTGTATTGGACCCTTCATATTGCCTTTGGCAGGAGTTTAAAGTACTTTCCAATACATTACCTCATTTGATACAATAACCCTAAGAAGTGGGCAAGGCTGGTTTATTATTGCTCTTTAGGATGAGGAAATCGAGTCAGAGAGATTAAAAGTGATATTGATTAATATAGCAAGAGTAATAGTGATTGCTAATTTTCCAAAAATTTAAGAAATAAATTTTAAATCGAGTTGTTTTCGTTTTTATTTTGTAATTGTTGTGCTATAAAAGTCCTCATAGCATTACATTTTTTTATTTTTATTTATATATATATATATATATATATATATATATATACATATATCTTAAGAGGTGCTAGGATTACCCAAAATATTACACGGAACCCACTGGGATTCCCATGTTGCCCACCTCCCACACCTCCCACCACATCCCACACAAACATCTCCCACAAGTGTGGCCCACGGACTAGAGTGGACTCGATGGTATTCTCTTGTTCACATATGGTGATTCTAGCAATGGAAGAAATTATAGCATTACATTTTAACTCTGGTAAATGGTTTCCATGGCAGCCAATATAATACAGCTCAAATACGTTGTCTCTTGCCATCTAACGTCCAACTGACAAGGTGCCGAGAGTTTAGAACAGTTGCTAGTTATGTGCCCTTTATAATGTGTACCTCAAATAGCAGCTGTCTGAATCAAGCTATTGGCATCATGATAACACTATGTCATCAGCTCAGAGGAGGAAGCTTGTCTTACTGTTTGGTACATACAAAAGGCAGCCATAGACCCAATTTATCAGACAGTTAGTTCATATTTTTAAAATATACATTTTAAAGAAGCAAGCTGAAGAAGGACTTATTCTAGCTTTGTACTAATTAGAATTCAGCTTTTTAAACTCACTTTAATTCTATCACAATTAGATATATTAAATAATAATTAATAATCTGGGATCCATACTACAATTTAAAAACTAGGCTTATAATTCAAATATATCAATAAATTCAAAGGTTGTCATGCTTTTAATGAAACCTACAAAAAAAAAAAAAAAAAAAAAGAAAAGCCCTTATGCTGGCTTTTACTATTTTATCTCTTAAAAGAGTAAAACTAATATTTGGCACTGATTAGAAGATGAATAATTATGCCTATAATTTGTATCTGTATCATAGGGAGATACCAGATTGCATTATTTAATTATGTAATAGAGAGTAGAAGAAGCTGGAAAAGAATTCAAAGGAGATATTTAACTTCTTAACAGTCCCATTAATTTGAGCAATATAAATTCATTTGTTTATAAGATTGGATTCTGAAATTGTTGAAGGACTCTAAATTGGAAGGAGAAATTAGTCTAATAAAGAGATTTGCACTTCTAAAATTATTATAGAAGCCAAAAAATTGACAAATATATTCCCAAATCTATATTAATTATTAACTTAGAGGACTGAATCCATGAGGTTTTAGACATGAAAACTCATTTTATCAAATCTGTGGCTTGTTTATTTACAGGAGAAGCCTTTCCCCTATGAATGGGGCACTCATGGAAAAAAGGAGATGTTGCAACACATTAACCGTGGCAATTTGAAGCTGGATGGACCCCAGAAGGTCCTTAGAGCTAATCCATTCCTGTGCATGTAAATCTATTGTAGATGGGAGCATTTGGTTAGATTCAGTTACAGGACCTTCCTTTCGATTAGATCACTTCAGTAGGGCATGACCCAGGGTGGGTCTTAATCTTTCTACTGGAAACTTTTATAAATGGCAGAGACGGGCAAAGCCACCATTATTCTCTACCATGTACCTGATCACCCATAGCTGACAGAAAGCATCTTTAGATGATGCCGCCATGTGCCTGATCACTCACAGCTACAACTTGGTGAGACAGTATCTCTTAATGCCTTGATTTGTACAATTTCATAACCTCAGAACTGTAAGCTTTTAACCTAATGAATTTCCATTCTAAAAGCCAACACATTTCTGGTATATCGCATTGGCAGCATTTAGCAAACTAATATGTTAACCTTCTCATTTACCATTCCAGTTAAAGGTACATTAACATGTACCTTTAATGTTAATATAAAATGTAAAATATTAATCTTAAGAATATGGATTAACTAAAAGGAGATATCACTCAGAAAATAGGAGGAACAAAGATAAAAAGAAACACCATATTTCATTAATTCTAAGATGTACTTTTTTCACATTTTAATATTGCTGAATCAGGATGTATATTCTAATCAATAGTGTGCCATAGCTTAAGTGGCAGCATTTTTACTTTCTTGGTGGTACAAAAAATAATTGTTCATCTTAAAATTAGTGTTTTCAAAGATTCAATGAAATGCATTATCTGTTTTCTGCTTCCCTTTTAAAACTGAATCAATATTTCTTCCCTACATGTATTGCCTCTGCCTCCTTTCCCTTGCTTTTAATATGTATTTTAAGAATTTCTTACTTTTCCCTAATATTTGCATGAGTATTGTGAGTATTATACATGTATATATGGCTATTTTACATACGCATATGTTATATAAATAGACACTTCTTTTGTTAGATATATTATTATGGAATATGCTGAAATTAAGGCATTTGAAGTTTCATCACTAGGAGGAAAAGACAATGGAGAGGAAAACCTCAGGATAAGAGTGGAGGAAACAAATACGCTATTTAAATAGTTACAATCCATCAATTAGCAATAGCTTATTGCACAATGATGTGGAGAGAGCCACCTTGACCCTGACTAAAACACAAATTTGAAGATTAAAAACCTTCTAGGATATCATGTTCCAAAAACTATTCAGTCATCTTATGTTCTTTCTCGGTTATATTGATATGATGCAAATAGTAATAATAATACCAATTTCCCTAAAATAAACCCTTTTTGCATAAATCTTATTTTAAAATAAAAATGGTAAGAAAAATTACACAGTGGGGTTGGAACAAGATGGCGTTAGTGTAGGAGGGCGCACACTGCAAGCTCCCAGAGCAAGGCAGATTGGGGACGGGGTCCTGCCCGGGGGTCTGTGCTGTGCACGCGTGGAGTGAGAGGCTTGGGACATCTATCTGTGTGGATCGGCGGCGTGGACCTAACGGTGGAGATTCGTGAGTTTTGAGGCTGCCGGTGGGGGTTGGCACAGGCGGCTGAGCCCCGCAGTTAGGGAAAAAAAAAAATAAAACGGCCATTTTGAGCCGCAGGCGGGGCGAAAAAGTTTTATTTTCTGGGGATCTGGCTGCATGGCGCCCCTTGGACCTTGTGTGAACAGAGCAAACGAGCTAATCAGCACCCAGTGAACCGGAGGGGGGATTTTGGTCTGGGAACGGAGCTGATTTCCCTAGCCACCCAGGGATAAGACCCGGGCCGCTGCGGAGCCAGGAGGAAGGGACACTTCCCAAAAAAGGGAGGGTTCAGTTGGAAGACAGGGAAGGGTTTTTTATATTTTTAGACATTGATCTGCCTG